>JAQZBX010035606.1:0-24509 GCA_029593785.1 Cabassous unicinctus
AAAACCCAAAACTTTCACAGTCTTTGCAAATTGTCTCTGCATTGGTTGGTACTCTCCTTCCAAGTTTTGCCCTCCAATCAAGAAGATCAGCCTGAGGCAAAAGTGAAGTGCAGGGTCTTTCCTGTCTTTTCTGAGCCTGCATTTTGTTCTGGGCTTGTGCTTGTACCTCATGGCCTTAGAAAATCTCCCATTTACAGGAATCCAAATGTTCCCTCTCTACCCTACAAATACAATATCAACCTATCTCCTCCTGTGTGCTCTATTGTATATTTTGAAGCTAGTAATCCTTTGTCCTAGGCCACTTTGATTTAATTGTTTCTTACTCTGCTTTAGCTCTCTGCAAGCTGCTTCTCTTCGTTGGGTAAACACTGGGAAGGTGAGTCAGAGATAGGTGTCCTGGTTCAATCTCAATGGCTGTCACCAGGACACTGACATGTAGGCACCTCAGTATGCTCAAAGGATTACTCTTCTCTCTCTGGAACAGGACTAGGGTCCCACAATGTGAGCAAAGGCTGGCTCCACACTGTGCCGGGGAGGGACTGAGGGAGAAGCCAGCAAGGGCACCCCAAACTTCTTCAATTTTTAAAGCTGTGCTTCTTGGTTCAGCACTTGCCCATATACTACAACTCTTTAACTGTTTTCTGGAGTTTTGAGTAAGATAACTGCCAGTTTTTGCTCATTGTTCAAAGAATATGTGGGGTGAAGAGCACCCAGCAGTGTATTACACTACCATCCTGGTTGACTGGAAGCCCTCCCTTGACTTCTTTTTAAGTAATTTATTTTTATGTTTTCCAAACAGACTGTAAATACTGTAGATCAGGAGCTGAGTAGATCTTATTCACAGGTATAACCCAAGGACCTGGAAAAGTTTGTGGTACAGAATAGACTCTCAATTAACACCTACCGAATTAATGAATATATAAGTGAATAAGTGGATGAATGAATGAAGAGTGGTGTAAGTTTTTATCTTCCACTGCATTGTTTTAACTTGCACTATTCTAGTGCACTAAGTGTACTCAATACATGTTGGTTGTTTTACATTTTATTATGAGACATGATTGCTTCTAGCATCTAATTGTCCTCACATCCCTTAAAATTGTAGAGTCATGTTCTTGCTGCTGCTATCTATCTGCCTTCAGCTTTGTCTTCCCCTTGTAGGTGCCTTTTAATGGATTCCATTCATGAACCTCCATATTCTACTTTATCTGCTGCTTCTTATCGTAAAGTGCATATTTCATTACACTGTCAAGTCTGTACATTAAAAGAAAAATCGTTTTCCACTGCTTAACTTGCATCCTTCTAGAATGAAACGCTTTAGGTAGTCTGAAATAGTACAATTACAAGTATCTTTGGACCACCTCTTTGGGATGGGTCAGAGTGAGTCACTAAATATCTGGTAAGAGTTTCCTTCTAAGTAAATGCTTTACTCACATATGGAAAAACACTCCCTGATATCAATGCATTGGATGAGAAGAAAACACCCACCACCCTGCAGCTGATTAAGGAAAATGCAGCAATGAATTGTTTTGAATGTCTCTTACTAGTAGATAACTTACACTAATTTTCCACCCAGAGGGTGTCCTACCTCTTGACTCTAGATAGCTGAATAAGTGAAAAGTTTCCATACATTCCAGAAACGCTAATCTTTATCTTTGACTTGTTGAACTGCTAAATAGCGGTTTGTCATCTGTGAGGAAAGAAATCTTACAATCTTATATGTACTAACCATTAAATAATTCACAGGTTTTGGTTCCATTTTATAATCAACTTTTTGTTTTTGAACTAATGACAAGTTTAAGTTGCTAGATTTAGCAAATAAAAATACAGAATGTCCAGTTAAATTTGAATTTAAGAAAAACAATGAATAATTTTTTAGTGTAAGCATGTCCCATACAATATCTGTGCCCTGTAATACTTGGGACAAATATAGACTAAAAAAGGTATTTGTTGTTTCTCAGAGATTCACATTTAACTGGGAGTCCTTTACTTTATCTGGCAACCCCTTAACAAGTTATGTATCTTCTAAAAAATTGGAGACAGCTGGCAGGTAGATATTTGGGGAGTGGATGCTCTTTGTTTTGTTTAGATTGAGAGTTTGATTCCAGTTTGTGTTATGAATATTTTTGATAGAAGGATGAGGTAACACATATGGAGCTCAAAGAAATGAGTTAGAATTGCAGTAGAAAGAATTTTGATTAGGTTTAACAAAAACTATTTAGCTGAATAGATATTAGGTTTTGGATATATTTCTTGGAATAGAAACTTTTTCTCAATCTAACATTTTTAAGATCGTATACCCTATGAGACATTATTAACTATCAATTCTAAGACATATTGCACAAAGTGTTTTGAACAATGTAGATTGTTTATGAGAATTTAGATGATAAATAAAGGTAATTTAGTGGCAATGGCTTAGAGGGATAAATAGTTGAAAGGAACTGAAAGCACCACTCAGTAGAAATCTTTGTTTATAGTGGTAGTTTTAGTGTTCTAGAGAGAAGTGTTTAATATTTTAAAAATAATTTTGAATTTAGTTTTTCATCACTGGATTTTCCATTTGAAAATAGACTGTAAGTTCCCTGATGGCAGATCTTTATCTTATGCATCTTTATATCACCCACAGTACCTTGCAAAGCAGGTGCTCAGTAAATATTTACCAAGAGATTAAAATGTGCAGTTTATGTGGAAGGAAACATTTGCCTTGAACACACTGTTCCCTGTGTGCCCTGACAGTAAATCTTCCAGTAAGTAAATATGGATAATTTTCTACCCTATTCATAGTACTCACAAGCTATCAAATCATCTTCGAGCTTCTTTTGTTGGTGTGTCCGAAGTTTTATTTTCTTACCACAGATGTCATCTAAACAGTCTTGTTTTTCTGGTTCTTTGAACACTTCAGTATCTTCCGGCCTTCCTCTAGCTGCTTCCAAGCATCCATTATGCTCCTTTTGCCTTTCTGATTTATCATTCCCATTTCCTGTGTGTGTTCCCAGATGTCTGTGCCATTAGAGGTATTTCCTTGTGGACTGTTCTGTCCAGTATATGTGATGCAATATGGACATTGGAGAGAATCTGTTCAATTGGACACACCTCGCTTTTCCTGTACTTTCAACTAAATATATGATTTGCCACCAAGTAGTGTTTCATAAATATCCCATGCTTAGTGCACTCTATCCAGAACTGCACTGATCCAACTAAGACAGTCTTTCAACTGAATCTTATATTGCTTACAAAATAGTATTTTGATAGTAATTTTTAAAAAAGATACCCCCTTCATTTATTTCTTTCACCACCTCTCTCCTTAAAGCATAAATCTCTAAACCCTCCTCCCCACCAAAAATTTTTTAAATAAAATTTTATTTACCTTCTTGCATAGGTAAGACAAAGGCATGTTACAAAATTCAAAAGGTTCAGAATGATTTGGAGAGAAAATAGTACCCTTTTCCCTCACTTCAGCCACTCAGCTTATTAGCAAACACTATTAGAAAAAGTGTAACTCAGTTTGGAAGAAACATTGTTAGTACTAGACTTCTTCCACAGAGGAGCTAGAATTACATAGATTTTAAATAAATATTTTTAAATATAAAATCTAATATGCTTTAAATACCATTCTGCCATTTGCTTCTTAAAATAATTAGTATTTATTGGGAATTTCAGAACCTGTGCACTCTATAATAATTTCTTTTACCAGGTACCTATTGGTAGGCATTTTAACTTTTTTCCAGACTTTTGCTATTATAAACAATGCTGCAGTAAATATCCTTAAACACATAGCATTTCACATAGACAAATATCTTTAGGTTAAGTTCCCAGAAGTTAAATTGTTAGGTCAAAGGGTTGTAGCTAGAATACTTTGTGCATTGTGAATAAAGAATATTCTTATTGTTTGCAGGTTTAGCAAAGCAGAAGCAGATGATTACACAGTCTTCAAAAAGGCATTCTGATGAAAAATAGCAACAGATGATACCTGGGAAGACAGACACTTAGCTACTTAAATAAGACCTAATAACTTAGCTCTAACTCTTTCCCTTAGAAATCCTCACCAACTCAATTTGCCAAAATTATGGAGTTAGAATCATCTCCATATTCATGCAGAGTTTGGCTAAGGGAAGATATTTGACTGACTCCACCTAAACACTGAATCATCATCATCATCCATCCTGAATCCTTCCTCTATACCACTGGCTATAGGCCCTGGTTCACTGGGTAACTCTGTACAAAAATGCTTTGTATCATATACAGTACTGACTTCTTAGGATGACTGAGAATATAAATGAGATAATATTGGTAAAGCTCTTGGATTCACAGCACTGTCCATTAAAAATAAAATGGTAAACATAAATATGAGAGCCACATATGTAATTTTATAGTTGCCTGTAGCCCAGTTACAAAAAGGAAAAACAGGTGAAAATAATTTTACTATTTTCTTTAATCTAATGTATACAAAATATTATCTACTTAATATTTAGTCAATATAAAATTATTAACAAAATATTTTACATTCTTTTTTATTCATTGTAAGTTTTGAAATCCGGGGGATGTATTATGCTGACAGTGTAGCTCAACCTGGACTGCTACATTTCAAGTACTCAGGAGCCACATGTGGATAATGGCTACCATATTGAACAGTATTTTTCTAGAACAATGACAGGCATTCCATAAATATTAGGTACTATTAGCTCTTACAAGTTATCCTTTTTCTCATTTCCCATGACACTTTTTGACTCTATTCACCATTTCTTTCTTATTTCTTTGCATTGTATGTACTTTTTGTCATTTTTTCCTTCTAGAAAGAATCCTCAGGAAAAGCACTTTAGTTTTTTGTAGACATTCATTCATCATATATCCACTGAATTTCCACCATGTGCCAGGCTCTGGGTGATATTTTTTCCAGATGTGTATTTCCTTTAATATCTAGCAGAGTGTCTTCCCCATAGTAGGCACTCAACACTTATCTGGCACATGCATTGCCTTGTTTTGTGAAGATTTTTAAAATGAAAGTATTATTAGGCTTCATTGTTTTGCTGTATGAAGTATTGGGATGAATGTTAATACTAAAATAGAGCAGGCTAGGGCTAGCACACCACCTAGTTTGTTAGGGACTGAACGTAGGATTGCATAGGCAAATAAGAAGTATCATTCTGGTTTAATGTGGGGATATTTCTTTTTAATGAATAGGCAGTGGTCTTGAACAGTATAGGCTGGGATTTGTTGGAGAATTGTATTTGTCATAGGTGTTTCTTTAGGTCATTATACAATCATAGGGTGATTGTTTCATTGAGACATCCTCCCCTGACCTGCATTACCACCAGACACTTGGAAGACACAAACTTGGTGCAAGCTCATCACCTTTGTGGTGGAAATAAACAAAACTTGACATTTTTATGCAATGTTTTAAATGATTAACCAAAAAAACTTAATGTAAAAGTTCTATACAAATGTTAGTTGTTGCTGATATTGTTATTGTCTATAGCAGTCTCATAGAATGTTGATCCATAATATGCTTTATGGGAAAAAAATAAAATAAATCTGTGGCCAGACACATATAAGAAATGATATGTACCAGCCTCCAGGGCTGGGCAGTCACAAGGCACATTAGCAGATTCGAAGTTCTCATAAATTTAATAGAGAAGAAACATATTTGATTTTGTTATTTAGTCTATGAAATAATTTTGGGGGGATGACATTGATAATGTCTACAAAACTGATATACCATTGTATATGCTTTGAAAATTCTGGACTAAAATGATACTTGTATAGGGAATAAGAGATCTGGGTTTTCAGCTTGTCTCCCCACTATCTACACCCGTATCTTATGAAAGTCTACTATTATCTCTGAACCTTGGTTTCTTCACTTGAAAATTTAAATCAGTGATTTTCAACCCTGTTGGTACATCCTCATCACTTGAGGAATACCTAAAATAGACAGATGGCTAGGACCCCATTCCCAAAGAGTCTGATTCAATAGGTGTGGGGTATGGCCTGTTGTGTAAGTGTGTGTATACACTGGGTTGTAGAGCAAAATAAATTTCTTACTATGAGTCATGGTCAAAAATGGTCTGAAAGCCTCTGGTATAAACCATCTGTTGTAATTCCACCACCCTTTTTGGTGGTGATTGGTCCAGCTGGCCAAGTTCTAACCAATTGACATAAGGGGAAATCGAATAAAGGGTATCTAGGAAATATTTATCTTCATCATAAAAATCAAGAATCATAAGAAAAAAGCTACTGGACCCCAACTCCTTCCTTCAGTCATGTGATTCTATTGTGTAAGGAAGTGATGCTTGTAGCTGTGGAAGCTATCATGTGATCCGGAGGAGATGCATTCATTATTGATGGCTAGAAGATGACAGAGTGAAAAGACAGAATTAGTCTGGGCCCTTGGTAGGATCTTTGAACCACTGAACCAGTCTGGGACTGCTTACTTCCAGACTTCTTGTTACATGGGAAAATCACAGTTAAACCACCATTTTTTAAAAAACTTTATCTTCCATATTTATTTGTTAGTGAACCAGAAGTTGAAATGAAATTCAGTTTTAAATGTCAAAGCCCAACTTTTCACTGGGTGGTGAAGGCCTTACGTCTTATTACAGTGGTTCTCAAACTTGTCTATACCTTGGAATTTCCTGGAGGGCTTCACAAAAATATCAGTGCTTGTGTCCCACCTCCAGAGATTGTGATTTAACTGGTCTAGGCCTTGGCTTTGGAACTGGAAAGATCCTCAGGGCCAATGAGCAGACAAGTTTGGGAACTACTGCTGAGGTGCTTTACCTTCCTCCACTAGTCACACTGTACTAGGTGCACAGGAAATGACATGTTAAAAGCAGATGTGGCTGAATCCTTAAGACGTATTTTGTACTGATACCAAGTATTATTTATTATTTGATACAAAATTTAAAATGGTCTATTCAACATAGTGTCTCATGCACATTTCACTTACACTAAACTATAAAGTCTTTTTGTGTATATAAATAGTACAGAAAAGCATCTTATTTAAAATAAATGCCCCTAAACACAATCAACTTCAGGGATAAGTTAAGATAGTTAAGGATCTTTTGAATGTAAAATATAAGGTGACTTTTCAGTTTATATGCTGTCTTAAAACTTACACCCCTAAGATTGAATCTCTCTTTTGAATCACATCATCTCTCTTCTTGCTTGATGGTCCTAAGGGAACCCATTTCTAAATTTCACTTGTCTTGGGGAAAGTGAGTAGTGGGGTGGCTTGTCACAGCTTGTCCATACCCTCCTTGAGGATGCTGGGACAATAACTGTTTCTTCTAAGTGAGATGAGATACTGGTTCTTAACCTAAGCGGGGTCTCTCTCCCAGGTGTTCATCCAGATGAAGTACTGATAGTGGATGGCATCTACCCTCTCCTATTGCCATTTTTGCTCCAAATGAGAAAAGTACCCCGGAATCAGGAATTTGATTCAGTTAGTTACACCTTCAAGGAAAGGTTCCGGCAACTCTAGGAAAACAAGCATCTCTGAAGCAACTGATGCCATCTTACACTTCCTTCCAGGAGTTGGTGAAGGCTAGTCCAGCTTCTCAGTTGCCTTTGGCATGAAATGAAAACGTCTTCTTTAGAAAGCCGACCTCAAGTCCCCCAAAGGGGTGGTGTTAAATCTCATCGACAGGACTCCCACCCAATGGGAGCACCATAGGGTTATCTTGTTATTTGAAGCCGAAGGTATCCTAGCTCCTTTTCATTCACCATCATTCACCATCTCTAGCTCCTTTTCAGAATGCATACCAAACCTAGAGTAAACCTTTCAGCCCCAGCTTGTTCCTGCTCCCAAATGGAATCTTATAGTAAGAAGCACATTAACCTCCTGAAGGAAGTGAATCATCATAGCTGAAGAAGATAAGCTTTAAATATGGAGCACTGTAGACTGCTTAATTGTTAACTGGTCATCTTTTATTTTGCATAGAATTAACAGCTAATTGGAGAAAATGGGTTTAATTTCTATTCTGTAAACCTGCTAATTGTTTCCTACTAATTACAACCAGTTCTAATGGCAGAACTTTTTATTCAAGGTCATTAGTGTGGTATTCATGTCTTCTTAAACAGCAAAATCAATTGGACTCAGCACCAGTAATAGATTTCAACAAAATGTAGTATGAGAATTATTCTGCTTGGTTAAGACAAAGAGTATTTTCTGGTGATTTTGATAGCAGGTAAGTCTCTCCATGGAGAATTGGGTAAAATTGCCTGAGGTTGATCACCATGGACCAGTAAGAGATGAAAGCTAGAGTCTGTGACATGACTATGTCCCAGCTAGCATGGGATTGATCACAGCCATAGAGTTCACTTGGCCCATCAGTGAGGATTAGAGGTGACATGGGCTGAATACTGAAGTCTGTGTCCCTTTCCTCTGGGACATAGCATGAGGGAATATCTTTCCTCTGGGTGAGATGGGGTGGGGGAGGGGTGGGGAGTGGTGCCAGTGGAGAGGACAGGGGCTGCCTTCTCTCTTGCAGTGAGTACACATAGCAACAATCTTACAGCTTTACAGCTAATGTATTCATTGTTCCATGTAATCTGTACGTAAGTCCTAGGTGATGGCTAGGTTAATGTGTCAACTTGGCCAGGTATTGGTCAGTTGTTTGGTCAAACAAGCACTGGGCTAATTGTAATAAAAGGGCATTTCATGGACTTTAATCATCAGTAAGCTGATTGCATCTATGGCTGATTACATGTACAATCAACTGAGGAGATTGTGGTCAGCAATGAGTGACGTCTCATTTAATCAGTTGAAGGTCTCAAAAGGAGAAGTGATTTCGACATTCAGAGAGAGAATTTCCATCTTTACTTTTGAGCCAGTGTCTTCTGGGGAACTCACCAAGGACCTTCATCAGAGTCCCTGGCTTGCAGCCTACCCTACAGAATTTTGATTTACACATTCCCACAGTTGTGTGAGACAATTTTATAAAATCTCATACTATTTATAGATCTCTCCTGACAGTTCTGTTTCCCTAGAGATCCCTGAGTAATACACCCTATAATGAAGGTACTATAATCCTACTAATTTTTACCATAGAGGAAACTGAAGGCACATGGAACGTAACCTGTCTAAATCTCAGCTAATAAATAGAAGAGCTGGTTATTCAGCTAAACATAGGCAGTTTGACTTTGGATTCTGATAACTTTACCTAATATACCATACTGTTTCTCTGGGGGCATGGATTTTCCTTGCTAAGCTCATGCTAAAGGCTGCCAAAAAATATATCAGAAATGGGTTGGCTTTTATAATGGGGATTTATTAAGTTATAAGTTTATAGTTCTGAGGCTGTGAAAATGTCCAAATCAAGGCTTCATCAGGAGATGCCTTCTCTCTGAACTGCAGCTGTGATCAGACACATGGCAGGGCACAATGACAGTGTCTTCTGGTCCCTGCTTCTGTGGGTTCCATTGATTTCAGCTTCTGGCTTCCAGGGATTTCTCTCTCAGCTTCTGGGTGTTTCTCTGTTCCTGTGGCTTTTTTCCTCTCTGTCTTGGCAGCATTTTTCTGTATCTGTGGCTTTTTTATTCCTCTGCTTATAAAAAGAGATCTTTTAAATTCTCAGTCTTAAGTGCTAACAGAAAATAATGTCATTATCTACAAAATTAGCACACTTAGTCGAATTGTAGCCTCTTGACAAGAAACAATGGAACAAAGCTTAAGACCCACCCTGGATCATGCAATCTAATCAAAGGTCATTAGCTAAAGTAATTTAATCAAAATGTCCCACTTACAATAGGTTTGCCTGCACAGGAATGGATTAGCTTTAAGAACAGGATTTTCTGGGGTCCACACAACCATTCTTACTTAATTGCACATTTTTTCCTAGTAAAATCAATAGTTATACAGTATTTCCCTTTTTGATGACTGAAAGGTTATTAACACTATTTGTTTACTGAACATGTGCTATCATTGCATTGTAGAGTCTTAGTTTCAGCTTTTAAAACATGAAAATAGTTTCTTTTTACTGTCAATAGTTAAATTACCAGCATACTTCTCTGTTGTTTCTCATATTCTATGCATTTCCCCTGGATCCAATTCTCTTATTTCTGAAGTACATCTTTCAAAGGTGCCATTTAGTCAAGATCTGTGGTTGGTAAATTCTCTTGATTTTTGCATATCCAAAATTGTTGTACTTTGCCTACACTCTTGAGTATAACTTACCTGTGTATAAAAACCAGGTTGATAGCTATTTTCTCTAAGCAATTTGAAGAAATCTTTCCATTGTTTCTTGTCAAGAAGGCTACAATTAGACTAATTGTGTTATTTCTTTGTAGATAATGACATCATTTTCTGTTAGCACTTAAGATTGACAATTTAAAACATCTCTTTTTATATTATACAAATAATACATACATATAGTTAAAAAAAAACAGAAGTCAAACAGTATACTAAAAAGTTTGTAACACAGTCCCTCAGAAGCTTGGAATGGGGGTCAGAGAGCTCTAATTACTTCTCAAACACCTTCCACTAGAACATAATTATTTCTCCCTCCCTGCCCCCCCCACCCCCCGCATTGTCTGCTCTCTGTGTCCATTCACTGTGTGTTCCTCTGTGTCTGCCTATCCTCCTGCCAGGCGGCACAGGGAACCAATCTTGGGAACTTTCAGAGTGGGAGAGAGGCACCCCATCTCTTGCACCACCTCAGCTCCCTGCTCTACTGTGTCTCCCATTGTCTCTCCTCTGTGTCTCCTTTTGTTGTGCCATCCTGCTGAGCTAGCTCTCCATGGGGGCCAGCACTCCATGCAGACCAGCACTCCACTCTGGCCAGCTCGTCACACCGGCCAGCCTGCTCTCACCAGGAGGCCCCGGGAAGGTACTTGGACCCGCCATATGGCAGATGGGAGCCCAATTGCCAAGCCACACCCACCTCTCTGGAATATAAGTTTAGCTCTCCAATCTTCACCTCCAGATCTAGAAGAACCTGCTTCTGTAAATTCTTGGGAGGATTTTGCAGTGTAAATCAGGCTGGTTCTCAGCTTTCCCCCCTGTGACTTAGGATTTGTTTTTCTTTCATTTGTTAAGTAAATTATTATATACCTCTATGTTTTTTAGCTTCCAAAATTTTGTTGCTATTGTCTTCTGTATTGTTTTGCCTATCCATTTCAGTGTAAAACTTTTAAAAAATCTACTCCCTCTATTTTAGTGGAATTTTGGGGGATATTAAATAAGATGTGTATGTCCAATCTACCATCTTAATAAATAATTTTTTAAAAGCCTTAATGCTCTGCAGTTTTGCTGCAATACTGATTTTCTGCAGATACTGATTTAAACATATATATATCCAATTGGGCATCAAAGATAGTTTCAATGTGGAGGCTCATGTTTGTCTTAAACTTTGGAAAATTCCCAGAAATTATTTCTCTTTCACATTTTCATACCATAAGTATCTCTGGAGAATTGATTGGAGATATTATTGAAAACTTTCAGGATATTCTCCATGTCTCAACTTATTATCACATTTTAACAATTCACAAATACTTTTTTTAACTAAGAATTTTCTAGAGTTATATAACCTTTGCATTTTTAATACGAATTACATTTTAATTTCTGATATTTCTAATTGATTATTTTTATTTCTGGTTCATATTTTTCCTTTCTGCTTGTATTTATTTATAAATTCTTATATAATTTAAAGAAAATTTATTTCTCTTAATATTTTCATCCTACATGTTTTAAAGACTTTGTTAGAGTATTCCATAAAATTAATTTATCTGGAAAGAATTTAGGTTTGAATCATGGATTCTTTTAACAGTATAACTTAGTATTGTGTGTATTGGAATTTTGGTTTGCAGGTTAATTCTGGGTGGAGGATTGTTCCTTTTTTTTTTCTGTCTGCTCCACTCTAAATAACTCTCCCTGCTAGTGATGTTGCAATTGTCTTGATCTGGGTCTCTAAATTCTCAGTCTAGAACTATGTATTTTAATTTTTATTTAAGATTACTGTCTCACCACAATGCATAAGGATGTTGTAAATCCCATCAAAAAGCCAATGGGTGACTTTGAACAGCTTCTCATTTTATACTATGTTTATTTCCTTTTGTTCCTCTAGTATGTCCATTTAATTGAAGACATTATCCCAAAAAATAATTGGTAGTATATTTTTCCAAGCTGATTTTTTCCTTTCATTTTTGTTATTGTGATCTTCAACTCCAGCATTTTGTTTGGTTCCCAAGTCCCTGGTTTCAAACAGTGAGCTAGTTTCTGAAATCCTTTCTTTAGCCGAGCACTTTTGGTGCCCTTTTTCCAGAAATGCTGGGCTTCTAAATTCTAATGCGTGAGTCCATCAGGCTCATGGCTTCAATGCCACCTATTTTTTCTTTTTCTGCAGCATTTCTGTTCCATAGAGATGGTTATCCTTTTATTTACTTTTATTATTTTTTATTATTTTGTCTTTGTAGCTGAGGATTTTACAAATATATGAATGTAGAGAAACATTTTGACTAGCATCTAAAAATTTGTAGGCCTCTTAAAATCAAATTAGGTAATTTTCATAAAGGTGAGGGTAAGGGGAGTTACTCCTAACTGGAAAATAAATAATTCCAGTGCTGAGTCAAATTCCCTATGTTTTAACTGCACATGTCTCTTGAAAAATGTTTGGGGGAGAATTGTTCCTAAATTTTGGGCAGACATCGGAGGGGAAGTATAGCTTGAAAACAGATGAAACTATGCTTTCTGTAAGTACTGCATGTTTGCAGAATGAATATCTAGAAGGTATTGTGGAATCAGCTGGAATCTTTTGGGGAAGGATGTCAAATTGACCATTTGTCAATTACTTTTGGGATGTGGCATAAATCTCTGTTCATTTGCTCTTAGAAACAAAGGAGAATAATAATTCCACCCTACCTAATAAGAAATGAAACATTAACAGCTTTTGGTGTCAGCTGTAGTTTAATTAATTTATTACAATTGTTAACATAGAAAATCTTAAATTCCATGTAAAACTAGTCATGAATACAGAGTTTTGGATTTGGCATGAGGGAATAATTGGAATTTGGATATATGATAAATTTTAAACTTATTATTTTATTACTTAACAAAATAGGTTTAGTTCTTATTGTATTTTCCTTGCTTCTGAAGATACAATCAAATATACTTTAACTAAACCAATGAGCCCTTCCTGGTCCGTGGGATTTTCTGTATCATTCTGACATGGGACAGATTGAAACAACAGCTTCTGGACCATGACCACAAAGCCAATGATTTCAACAAAGATATTTTCATGGAGGGTTTTCCACATTGTTATACCATGACCCCAACAATCCAGCTGAACCATCTGCAGAAATCCCCTGGGACTGAAATTGGCTTCCTCCACCTGCATTTACTGCAAGTGACATACACAGGAAGTAAAAATTTGATTATATATCTGAGGTCAGATATGAGGGTCTTTAACAAGAGAAAAAGAGCAAGATTACAAAAACCACACCTGAGAAGCAACATGCTAAAGGTATTTTCAAAGTCAAAGTCAAATGGCAACTATGTTATGCTATTTACTCAGATTATTTCTGACTTCCACCTTGGTTAATTCAGGGCAAGACTTCATTGGTAGGATTTTATATTTTAAATTATTGACTTCCATTCACATGTAAAAAGTCTGAAGGAAAAAAAAGTATATGAAGATTTTTATTCAAATAATATTGACATTTCCATAATGTTAGAAAAGTGCAGAATTAGAATATTTTATAATTTTTTATAATTTTTTTTGTGTGTATTCTCATATTGTTTAATAACTATAAATCTCCAAGTAGTTGATATTTTTCAATAAGTTATAATCACTGTATGGGATCTCAGTATTATCACTTCTACTTAGCAACATATTAGAAATCCTAGCCAGTGTAATAAGATTAGAAAAAGAAATAAAATGTGTCAAGATAGGAAAGGAAAAAAAACAAACTATTAATCACTCTCAACAAAATAGTTTATGTAGAAAATTTATCACACATTTAGAATAAGTGAATTAAGCAAATTTGCTGGATCCAGTGTTAATATGCAAGTATGAAATGAATTTCTATATCCTAGCAACCAAAAGAAGTAGAAATTTAAACTAAAATCATTTACTATAGCATCAGAAACACCTAATACCTAGAAATAAATCTAATGAAAATTGTGCAAGATCACAGCACAAAAAGCTGTAAAACCTTAAGGGAAATTAAAAAAGAATTAAGAAAGTAGAGGGTTTGCTATATTTATGGATTAAAAGAATTTATATTGTTAATATGTCAGCAGTTTTTTTCCACAAATTGATCTAATCAGTTAATGCAACCACACAGCAGGTTTTTCTGCAAAACTTGACAAGGAGATTTTAAAGTATTTATGGAAAAGCAAAAGACCAAATATAGCCATGACAGTATTGAAGGAAAAGATTGAAGCTGTAGGACTTACCAGATGTGAAGACTTGTTATGGTTACAGTAAGACACTATGGAATTGGCACAAGGATTAGATGAATATAACAATGAGATAAAATAAAGAGTCCAGAAACACACCAACAGCTAAATGGACACTTGATTTGTGACAAAAGTGAAACTGCAGATCAGTGAGTTAAATGTCCACACTTCTCAACAGATGGCGCTGGGCCAATTGAATTATCATATGAAAAGACAATAACTCTTCACCTCTATCTAACAATAGATACAATTCTATTTGGGTTGTAGATCTAAATATGAAAGATGAAACAATAAAGCCTTCATATAATGAAATAGAGAATATCTTTCTGGCCTTGCAGTAGGTAAAAATGTCTTAAATAGAGAACCAAAAGAACTAAATAAAAAGGAAAATAAAATGGAAAATTGGGGTGCCTTAAAAGACATTATATTTGTCAAAATACACCATGAAGAAGTGAAAACATGAGTTATTGAGTTGGAAGAGATATTTACAATGTGTAATATCCAAAAAGAACTCCTATCAATATGAAAAGCACAATACAATTGAATAAAAAGAGTATTGAGCAATCATTAATCATCTGGGAATGCATATTAAAACCACACTGAGATAATTTTATATAAATACCAGAAAACCAAAAATTGAAAAAAGAAAGAGAGAGAGAAGCAGAGAGAAGGGGCAGGGAAGAAGGAGAGTGAAAGAGAGAGAGAGACTCTACTAACATTGGCAAGAATCTGGAGTAACTAACACTTATACACTATTGCCAGAAAAGTAGATTGGTAAAGCACTTTGGAAAACCATCTGACATTATACATTAAATCTAATCATATGTATATCCTATGACCTAACAATTCTATTCTGTAGAAAAGCATACACATATTCACTGAAAGTCACATACCAAAATATTCCTAGCAGTCCTATTGCTAATGGCCAAAATCCAAAAATAGCCTGTATATAGAGAAACATGGTACATATGTTCAAACAACATTATACAACAATGAAAATGAATGTACTACTGCTCCTTTATGGTTGCCTCATGGCCACAATATTGGAAAAAAATCATTCATACCAATAATTTTATTTCTATAAAGTTAAAATATAGATGAAATTATTGTATTGGAAGTCAAAATATTGGATATCCCTGGGGAGGGGTTTTAGTGCCTAGAAGGAGGCATGAAAGGAACTTCTGGGGAGTAGGAATGTTCTGTATCTTGATCTTGGTGATAGCTTCACAAGGCTTTCCACTTTGTGAAAATCATTTGAGCTATTTACTTATGATATGTGCACTTGTTTTTTTCTATCTGTATGCTGTACTTAAATTTAAAATTACTTAAGAAAAAGGAGAAAGAGGATGAGAAGCAAGATGAGAAATGAGTGGGTGGAGATTCTACACTTCCAGAGCAACTTAAAAAAAAAAAATCATAATGTTTGAACTTCATTATGGAAGGGCTGTTTGATCCAGTGGAAAGTGTGTGGGCTTAGTGGTTAGACCAGGGTTGCTCAACAGAGACACCACTGATATTTTAGATAGGATGCTCCTTTGTTGTGAATAGCTGTCTTGTGCATTTTAAGAGGTATAACAGGGCTCTACCTACTAGGTACCTGTAGCATCTCCTTTAGTTGTGACAACCAAAAACATCTTCAGACATTGCTAAGTATCTTCTAGAGGGCAAAATTGCCAGGGGTTGAGAACCACTGGTTTCCATGTCTGGCATGGAATTCTGGTTCTAAAACTTCTCAGCTGTTTGATTGATGTTGGATAAACCTCCATTTCTTTATCTGTAAATGAATGATAACAATACATAAAGTGTTTCCTTTCTACTCTCCCTTTTACCCTGAGGCTAGCCTCAGAAGTCAAGATCCAATTTTAAAGATGCCTATAAAGGAGAGGAAAGGAGAGGAGAGGGGAGGGGAGAGGAGGGGAGAGGAGGGGAGGAGAGGAAGAGAGAAAGGAAGAAAGAAATCCATCATACATTCCAGGCAATTGGCAGATCAAGAAATTAATATTTGGAAGACATATTTTTAAGCTTGTGGCCAAGTTGTGACTCTAAGGAGAACTGCATAGCCAAAACAAATTATGTAGCTCTCATTCATTGGCTAACATGATAATAAAAGAATTGTCAGTTTAGTAGTGTTTAACTTAAAATAATGTTTGGGCCAAGGTCTTCCTATACTGTTTTTGTTCCTTTTTTGGATATTTTGGTTTATATTTAACTGTCTATTGCATATTTATAAATGTAATGCTTAGCATATAGCTATTACTGTGTTAGTGTTTCTGAAAATTATATTATTGATCTTGAGAGTCCTGACTCTATTATTTTTAAATCATTGGTAATTTTTATACAATTTTTATTTTAAATTCACAAAAATCTTATAAATCTCATTGTTTTTTTTTCAATTTTCTCCTCTTATTAAACCTTATATCCCTTAATTTTGACTTTGACTTCTTGTATCATGAATGCCTATAGGCAAACTCTATTTCCACTATTTTCTTAGCCATTTCTGGAAATCCTTGGAAACATCCAAGAGCCCTTATAGCCTGAGAGTTTGCTTTCCTTACTCTGTGAAAATTGTCCAATGTCACACACAACAGACTGCCCATTTGGAAACAGTGCTGCCCCAGAGAAAATAGATTTTGAAAGCAGTCGGGTGACCTGGTTTTAAATGCAGGGTTTCCTACTTACCATTTGTGTGACTTTAGGAAAGTACTTAAGGTCTCTGCTCTTCAATTTTCGACTCATTCAAATCAGAGAACTATGTATTATTTACCCTTTGTTGAGTTAGAATAATGCCTGGAAAATGAACAGAACTGTACCTGATTTATATACATATGGAGTAGTACTCCTCCTCCCTGTCTACTTGGGTAACCCCTGTAGCCCTTGAGGGTGTTTACTAATCCTGTTCATTTGCATCCTGACTCTATGCTTCTCCATTTCTGGTCAATCCTCAGACTCCTTTTCATTATTAACTCACTGTGGGAGTTGCCTTCCTTTTAACTTTGAAAGTTTAATTAGCATAAATGAAGGGAGTGGATTGTCTGCTTCTTTCTTCTTTCAAATGTGTACTAATTACATGTCCTATTACTCCCATCCATTTTTTCCTCTTATTTGAGCAGTATTTTCATCAGATAAGGATGGGTTCTGCTGTTACCTGTTTTTCTTCTGGATAGAAGCACAGTGGGAAAGAATAAGAGGCGCTGGGGGTAATACTTCAAGACACCATATAATCCCTCCGATAACCCAGAAACTTGCTATTCTTGCTTAAGAAGAACACATTCACTTCCCTAGACTTGTGGTTCCAAAATATATTTCTTGCAAATGATCATTTTCCTGAACAACACTTGTTTGTAGGTAGAGAAGAATGCTTTGGTTAAGCAATGAGACAGCAAGCAAAAAATATTCCAGGTGATTCAATAAATATTATATGACAAACGAATCTTAAGATAACTCTGCATTTTAAAACTGATCTTCATGGTTTTTAAAAGAATAGAGAAGAGAACACTCTTTGCCTAATTACAGTTTGTCTGCAGCTTGATGCTATTCTAGTGGGTGTTTGCGGCAATGGCTCTACCTCTTTTCCTGCCAGTCCTTGGCAGATACAGCTTCTCATGACGAACATCTTTCTTGAGGACATACAAGTAAAGCAGTGCTTTGTGAAACACATCCATTGATTTAAGAAATCCATGGAAATATTTTTTTAAAAACATCAAAATATAGTTTGTTCAAATAGTCAAGGTTAGTAGTTTTGAAACAAGGACGATAGAAAAGATAATGGTACACTTCATTACATAAGAAAAATAGAAATAAATGAGCTAACAAGAAGGGCTTTAAGGCTTAGGATTCATTTCTCAGAGGTATATGTCTCAACTGATTGTCAAAGAAAAAAACATTACATTTAAGTTAATTTTACCAACTCTGACAGGAATCTTTGAGAGGTATTTTGAAGTAAATCTTGAAGCAAATTCCAGAATCAATCTCTTTAAACATCAAACATATTCAGGGGAGTATAGAACAAGGCTATTTTCTTTGGTATAATATAGTACTTCGCTGTCTGAAGAAGTGTCATATTTCTCAAATGATGCAAAGTTATTTTGCTTAATCAACAAATGCATCTTCCTTATTGCCTTTTCTTCAGCTTTATATGTAACCTTTCTAGTTCTCCCACTAATTCTCTTAGGTAGGCACTGGGGATCACAATTTACAGATGAGAACTGAGAGAGTGGAGAACGAACTTGCTCATAAGTGACAGAGCAAGATTTGAACCTAGATGTCTCTGACTCTGATCTATATTCTCTTTCAACTCTATCATGCTTCCTCTATCACATATATAAATAATAATATATCCTCTGCATTATCTATATTATTCACAAATTCTTTTAGATAAATATCTTTCTCTGTCACCTCAGCAGCCTTTAGATCTGGTCTTAACCTATGGAGCTTCTTCAATGAAATGACCACCAGTCTGTCACATTTGAGGGAAAACTGGTCTGCTAATGTCAGGCGGCAGCATGGAAGCAGGCAGCAGGCAATCAGAAGGCAATCAATCCTTACATTTAGAATGGAATTGGGAAATGGGAGCACCACAGTTGGCAAGTCAGCCAGGCATTGGAACTGTGCTTCAAGTCAGCACAACCCCTGACTGACCATGTGCTTATGGAGTCAACTGTTATGAAGGAACTGCTATGCTCGATTGTGTATGGTGGTGACTTGGCCCAAAGTTATATTTTTCACTTATAGTAGTATTCCATTTGAGTCACCATAATGCTTTCTCCTACCACAATACAGTTTTCAATTAATGCAACTAATCTTCCAGAAGGCTATTATCCAAACATTAGAAGGAAAATTGGATTATTGATTTTTTTTTTTTTTTAACTTGAGTGCTCAACCAAAGTACAATCAGCATTGGTGATAACTTATATTTTATAAGAGTAGCCTGATTTCAGTCCTTATTCTACCACCCAAGGAGGTTAACAGTAATCTGGTAGAGAATTCTAGTTTAAAGGTCAGTGCAAAAGAAGATGAATTGTTGGTTTTTAAAATTTCCTTCCCTTAAATACAATTATATCACCAGCAATTTGTTTGGAAAAGATAAGGGACAGAAAAATAATATTAATTCAGAGTCATTTCAAGCCTAGAAAATCAAAGTGCAGGAGTGTTTCAACTCTTCCTGATGTGCATTAAACAGAGGAATAGGGGCAGTTTCTCAGCCATTTACCTCATCTCAATCTTAGGAACCTCCCAGTTTGTCCAGTCCTACTTCATTGTATTTTTCTCTCAGTGTTCTGTATATGCCCTCATCCCTTTGGAGAGGTCTTAATTTGAAGCAAAACATGTTTCAGAGTAGCTGGTTGGGTAGAGTGGGGAGAGGTAATCAGTGACAACGGGGTTTTTCTCCCTGCCCAGGTATTTTATTTGGGAATTTTTGTTTGTTTTCACTTAGAGCTGCTTTGCTGGGATCACTCCAGTGTTAGAAGTAGACATGAAATGAGAGGTGCTCAGCTGTTATTTCCAGAACTTTAAGTAAACCAGTGATTTTATTTATTTATTTTTTAAAATAAGTTCCCATTTTCTTTGCAAACTCTGAGATGAAACAAGCTTTTCAAACTCTCACATCGGATCTTAGAGAAAACACTTAAACTGTACTTCATGACCTGTAACAGCAGGTCAATTAACATGACTCTAAATATAGCTTCCATCAAATTTTCAACCTGACAAAAAGATTCCTAGTTGTAGCTGAGGTCAGTGTGGGAGACAGAGAGTCAATCCAGAAATGAAGGTAGTGGCTCCTTGGTGTCTGCTGTCACAGCATTTGACTAGTTGGCATCTTTGTGATTTTGACCCTGTTAGTGCACAGTATTGCTATGGAGCCTTTAAAAGTATAAGTGTCAGTTGCGATGTCTCTACCATTCCCCCCACTCCCACCCCCAATCCTGATGCTACTTCAGTAGACCTAGGGAAGGGCTGGGGATGCTCCATTTTAAAGAAATTCGTAGGTAAATCTGATGGTCAGCCAGTTTGTATTTTAGATCCATCACTTACTACCTGTGTGAATCTGGGCACAACTTTTCACGTTTCTTTACTCTGATTTCCTCATCTAGATTAAAATGAGCTAATACAGGTTAAGCAATAAGTCATTATTATTTTATTAAGATATGTTCAAGGGGGCGGATGTGGCTCAAATGGTTGGGCGTCTGTCTGCCATATGGAGGGACCTGGGTTCGATCCCCGGGACCTCCCGGTAAAAAAAAAAAAAAATGCTTTCTGTGCCGGTGAGCCGCCAGGCCCCGGGAGCAATAATGTTTTCTCCTCATTGCTTTAGGCTTAATGCTGGCAAGGGCTTCTTGTGGATGCTGGCCCCTGCATCATATATTCTAGTTCCTATCCTCAAATATTTTAGTTCCCTTTACTAATTATGTTCAGTTAAACCTTTCTGGGTGTGCCATCCACCTCGTGCTGTGACGGATACAAACAACAAATGTGTCCTTTACTCCTGGGCACTGAAGATAAGGAGATGCTGAGCACATTTCCCCTTCCTAGCATTGTCTAAGCTAGGACAGCCATGTGCGTGGTACAAACTGCAACAGCGCGGGGCACTGTGCCTTGCTAGCCCCTGAAAACTGCTTTCTTTGAAATGTGAGAACACACAGTAGCTGGTCGTGCAGAGAAGTGTGTGTGGGTGGGACGAGGCAAGGGGTGGACATTGCGGTAAATGGAACAAGTGTGGCACCATATGGCATAGCTCTCCATCCCCAAAGTCACCACAGTTCATCTTCCCTGACACTGCAACTTTCTTGCAGCGTGGCCATCACTAAAACATGAAGCAACTTCCAGAATCATGCATGTTGCTATTATGCAGGCATATGTTTATTGGTTCTTCGCTGGGGGCAGTGTTTGGGCTATTTGTCTCCTAAAAAGCCTCATGTCATCTTCTGTATATGCCTATGCTTTTAATATTATAATATATCAATACATTGCTTTAGGATCATTAAATAATTCTTTTTATATAAGAATTTTTTTTTTCCTGGAAGGAATTTGGATGGCAGCAGTTTTTATTTATTTATTTATTTTAAATTCTAAAATTCACTAGCCCAATAATTATGATTAGGCTGTTTTACATGTATTAAAACAGTGCATTGGAATAATATTATCTTTAGGTATATTCAGTTCCCTTCCAAGTACAAATCAGATCTTGTATCCGGGGGCTTTTTCAGGACTTGGGAATCATCCTGAATGGCATTGCAATGACAGATATAGGCCATTGTATATCTTCCCATAACATGTAGAACTGTGTGGGAGAGAGTATAGACTACAATGTGAACTATGGTCCATGCTCAATGGCAATGCCTCAGGATGCATTTATCAATTGCAATGAAGGTGCCACACTAATGAAGGATGTTACTTATGTGGGAAGGTGTGGGAGGTGTTGGGAGTGGGTCATATGGGAATCCCTATATTTTTTGTGTGACATTTATGTAATCTAAGTATCTTTAAAAAAATAAAAATAAAAAAAATAAAAAAATAAAAATCAGATCTTGTGCTGTTTCACATTCAAGTCTAAACTCCAGGTTTGGATTTTGGAGGCATATTCCATTACAAACACAGGACTAATAACTGCCTATGAAGTTTGCAAGTCAAGGAAGCTCAATTGCAAAGAGTATCAGCAACAAATTGCATGGACAGTTGAAGGACACATGTCAAAGATGTGTTTGAGAAATAATGGTTTAGATAAAAGGGACATTAGATATTTTTTGAGGAGCAAGTAGGGGAGCTAAAGTTAGAAAGATTAACTGGAAAAAATGTATGGACAGAGGCGCATGCTGTTTTCTATAGTTTGAGACTGCAATAAGAGGCAGAAGTAGCCGGGTCTAACAGACAAATTGGTTAAGAAATGTGTAACAATGTCTACCTGTTGCCTGTGACAAGCATTTACATTTGCCTCAAAGAGATAAACAACCTACCAATTTTATATCAACAATCGACACTTTTTATTTTTTAGGCAACAGGGCATCGTTAACATTTTAGAGCAAGGGAGTAACGTGATCTATGCTGTACTTTGTAAACATTTATTTGGAACGGTGTGTAGGACGCATTGAATGGAAGATATTCTGGATGGGGAGATAAATGAGGGAATTGTTGCGATGATTCCAGCATGAGGTAATGAATGCCTGAATGATAATATTTAACAGTATGGATGGAAAAGGGAGGACTGTGGGAAAGGAAAATTAACCAAATATAAACCTAGATGTGGGGGACCGAGACAAAGAGGTTAGCATATTTTTAGATTTTTTTAGGCTCCATGACAGAACAATGATGAAATTTAGTAAGGGAACATGAAGAAGAGGGGAGGAGATGGGAGAGATGGTGAAGCCAGTTTAAACCAGTTAAATTTGAGGCACAGGCAATATATACTGTCTATGCAAGAGCTGGAAGTTCTGATGTGGAATTTGAAATAGGATTTGGAGGCACAGACATTTTTCTGGGGATTCTATGGCAGGAGATGATATTTTAAGCCCGAATACTGTTGAGATCAACTGAGGAGCAAATAGGATGTAGAAAATAAAGGGTGGAAGAAAAAACTTTGGAGAATGCTTATCTGTAGAGGACTGAAGAAAAAGCAGGTGTAAAGTGCTTACATTCCTTTTTAAGCTTTTACAAGTGCTTCCTCATGCATTTCCTAACTTGACCCAATGATAACCCTGCGAGTGCAAACAGAGTTAACCCTGAGAAAAGAATGCCCAGATATGTTAAAAGGATTTGCCTAGGGTCACCCAGCAGGTAGCAGACAGAATCAAAGCTAAAATCCAGGACCCTGGACACTTCAGCCCAGCACCCATCTTGCAGTCTTTATGTGCAGATACTCTTTAAAGGAGGCTATTCAAAAGGTGTCCTAAGGATTCCTTCCCTGAATGGAGGAGTTTGTGGGAGGCCTGAAGAGGAAGCAGAGACAAGGAGGCAGAATTAATTGTTATTTCAGCCAGATCAGCTCCATTCACAAACAAAACTTCGGCCTAATCTTCCACTTGTACATGGGATTCCACAGCCAAAATCAGGCCAAAAATCACATCCCTCAATAGCTTTGATGTTGCCAAGCTATTCCTAAGAGTGTCTCACCTTCTCATTAAGACAGACATTATTCTAATAAAACTTCTTAGTTTCCGTAAGGAATAAACACCCACAACATATATTTTCTGTGTCATTTATGTCTCTTGTATTCTGCTGTTCCAAAACCACATATGATGGGTGGCTACAAGTTTGAGTGGTAGGACATTGTGTTATTCTAAGAGGGGATACCATGACTCCTAATGTTGGGAAGGAGTTTCGTTACCTCTTTCAACACTTAATTTACCAACAGTAGCTTCAAAATGGAACAGAGAGAATCCTTGGATATACACATCAAGCATCCTAAAAGGGTTTTTGATAGAAAAGCAAAACACAAGCACACGTACACATGGAAACCTGGAATGCATAAAATGCATTTCAATTTTACAATATTTGCCACTTTTCCTTTATTTTGTGCCTTTTGCATTCTTAGAATCTAGAATATTCATAATGCTGTGAAAAAGGAACTCTTGTTGAACTTTTGTTTAATTCAAAAATTGTCTTGGAAAAATCTCTTCCCTTTAGTGATGTAAAATCTGTAGAAGAAGTGCTCACTCACAGAAATGAATTAGTCACTTAATTATGGAGAAAGATCCCAAAAGTACCAGCTGTAGGAATTCAGACATTCAACTATTCTCTAAGGACTGCAAAGCTCTGGATAAAAGGAAAGAACACTAACATTTACCATGTGTCAGGTAAAGGGCTAAAAGCTTTAACTATACTGTATAAGTCAGCCAAAGGGGCACTAATGCAATATACCAGAAATGGGTTGGTCTTTATAAAGGGTATTTATTTGGGGTAGAAGTCCACAGTTACCAGGCCATAAAGTGTAAGTTTCTTCTCTCACCAAAGTCCATTGCCACGTGTTGGAGCAAGACAGCTGCCGACGTTTGCCAGGGTTCAGGCTTCTTGGGTTCCTCTCTTCCCCGGGGCTGCGTTTCTCTCCGAGCTTAGCGCCTCTGTTTCCTCCACAAGGTCAGCTGCAGACTATCAGGCAAACGGCTCGCTTCTCTTCTCCTGGGGCCTT
>JAQZBX010035607.1:0-15211 GCA_029593785.1 Cabassous unicinctus
TTTAACTTGCTGTGATTTATATTTTCATTCCAAGTAATTATTTTTGCATGTAATTTTGTATTCTTTTTCTTAACAAAGGCCCCCAAAATGGAACAAGCTTCAAGCCCCACAAAACTTGAATTTGTCCCTGACCCAATGGCTCTGCCCAGCTGTACCCCACACTGAAGAGTTTGGAATCTAGACTTCTGTGTGGCTAGAACTGGAACATGTAAACTCAGGAGCCATGGAGTAACCATGTTCTTCTCTCTGGATGAACTGGAGAAAGCCAATGTGCTGATGACAGGCAGAGAGTTCTGTCTACTTTCCAGATTCTGGTTCCTGCCTTCTCCTTTCCCATGGGGTCTGTATTAGTTATCTTTGCTGCATAACAAACATTCATTATCTCACAGTTTCTGTGGGTCAAGAATTTTGGAACCGATAAACTGCATGGTTCTGCTCAGGGTCTCTCATAGGTTGTAATTAAGATAGCCAGGGCTGCCATCATCTCAAGGCTCAACTGGGAACAGAGGAGCTGCTTCCAGTGTGGCTCTCTCGCATGGTTGTTAACAGGAGGACTCAGTTCCTTACCACCGGGACCTCACCAGAGGATTACTTGAGTATTCTCACAACATGGCAGATCAATCCCCCCAAAGTGAGTGATATGAGATAGAACAGGGAGGAAGCCACAGGCATTTTACAACCAAGCCTCCAAAGTCATGTATTGTCATTTCTGCCATATTCTGTTTGCTAGGAGTCAGTCACTAAGTCCACTCCATGCTGAGGGAGTGGGGGGAATTAAACTCCACTCCTTTATGGAGGACTTTCAAAGAATTTATGAATATATTTAGAAGCACCACTGGGTCCATGAAATACCTCTGTAGTCTTAGGATAAATTCTCCTCTTTTGTTTAAGCTGACTCAAATTAGACTCCTTAGTTTTGCATCCAAAAGCCTTTATTACAAATTTATTTATTGTCCCTCTTCTCTAATAGTTTCTTAATGATTGTGGCAGATTTAATTATATATCCCCCAAAAACGTGTTCTTAGCCTTAAACCACACTCCTGTGGTGTGAACCCATTTCTAAGTAAGACCTTTTGAAGATGTACTTTTTGGTTATGGTGTGGCCCAACTGAATCCGGGTGGGCCTTGATCCAGGTCACTGGAGGCCTTATAAAGAGAAGGCCATGGGGAGGAGCTGGGAGTCAGCGGAAACTGGACGAGCAGACACAAGGAGAGGGAGATGGTCGTGTGACAGGAGGCAGAGGTGCAAGCCAAACTTTGGGAAGAAGGAATGGTATTGCAATGTCTTGGTTTTGGACTTCTAGCCTCCAAAATCTTGTGACAATAAATCCTTGTTTTCTAAGCCAATCCACTGTGTGGTATTTGTCATAGCAGCCCAGCAAACTGAGACAAGGATAAATTTTGTAATTCTGCCTCCCAGGAACCTAGCCTAGTGATGAGAATGTTTGCTGAAAAAAATTAATTAATCCATTAATTATATCAAAAATAGCAACTCATTACAGTTGTATAGCATTTTAGACTTCACAAAGCACTTTCCCAGTAAATACCTACTACAGAAACCTGTGGTAGAAATCAAAGGACAGAATGGCTGTGAAGTTTCCAAAAGCATGAGATGTTATCATTGTCTCTCAAGGTGATTCATTCAGTGAATAATTAAATTATATTTGGCTTTTCTACCCTTACATAAGGGTTTAAAACTTTTCATATAACTTCTACATTCATGCATTCAACAAATATATACGGAAGGTTTACTCTGTATCTCATACTGGACCAAGCACTGGAGATAGTATAATGAATAGGAAAATCCCTGCCCTCAAGGAATGTATGGTTGGAGTTCAGAAAATATCTCTAGATGGCTCTGTCTGTAACCATCATCCTTTCCATCGTGGCCTTATTTACTGAGCATCCCTCTTTTGTGGGTACTGGATGGCACATTGAGGCCAAAAGCCTCTGCCTTTGGGGAGTGGCTGTTCCAGCAGGGACCAGATGGTCAGAGAAACACAGTTGTCTGAAGTTTAATTTTAATGTTCTGTTAGTACTTTTTCCCTTTGCATGCTGCAGGGGATCTGGGCCAAACCGTGTGAGTGGGTGAAGAGGAAGGGAGAAACAAAAAATAAAAATGACAAACAAGGGAAGCAATGATACATTCTCACTTGAGAAATAGCTGAGAAGAGATCGCAGGGGGTTGTTGTGGGTGTATGCAAATGATATGTAAATGTGACACCCATGCCAGCTCAAATTATCACAGTCATTTTATTTTACATACTTGGGGTGTTGGTCATTGGGAATATTCTCTTGGAGTCTACTGTGCAAAATTATTGATTACTAACCTCAATCACCCTCACCATCTATTTGATCCTGGATGAAACATTTTCCCACTGTGACCTTCCGTATCTTCTTTCACATGACAGAGTTGAATACATAATCTTCAAGGTTTCTTCTAGCTTTTACATACATTCTTGGTACAGAAAGTAATAATTTCCTTTACTCTTAGTACTTTCAAAGAAACAACCCCATAATTTGAATGCTCTTAGAGAGCCTAAATCATGGTACAGTTATGAAAAAAGGAAAGAATAGGGAAAGAAAGAAGTGGAAAAGAATTAACTGTGGAGGAAAGGATAGGAGAGAGAACAACGAGTAGAGATGTGCATGGCACAGGGCTGTAGGGAGCCCACAATTCCCAGATCCACAGAGAAGCAGAACCAGGGGTCATGGATACCTTCCCAGCTGGAGCATCTACCACAATGCGAGGTACGAACTTATTAGGTTCTCAACTGTTTTCAGGTGTTGATCTGAGCCAAAGTGAATTCAGTTCCACTGAATTTATTGTTTCTGGAGCTAGTGAATTCCCCAGTACAGAGGTGTCTGAGCAGGGATTTGTTGCCCAGTTGGTGAGGGCATTTGTCGGGGTTCTCCAGAGAAATATAACCAATAGGATATGTGGTGTGTGTGGGGGTGGGTGGGTGGGTGTAAACATGTTTATTTTAAGGAATTTGATGATGGCATTGTGGGGGCTGACAAGGCTGAAATCTATAGGGCAGGCCAGCAAGCTGGAAACCCAGAGAGAAATAGGTGGTGTAGTCTTGAGACAAAATTTCTTCTTCCTCTGGAAATCTGCTATTTGTTCTTAAGGTCTCTAACTGACTGGGTGAGGTCTACCCACATTATCGAGGGTACTCTCCTTTACTTAACGTCAACTGATTGTAGATGCTAATCACATCTACAAAATACCTTCATAGCAACAACTAGGCCAGTGTTTGACCAAACAACTGGGCACCATAGCCTAGCCAAGTTGACACATATAATTAACCACCCCAGTGCAGTGAGGATGTTGAAAAACGTGAATCACCCATCATGCCAATGTCTTTTGTAATGAGGTCCAGTCCACCTCTGGTTCTCAATTTCTATGAAAATTTAATCAGATTAAATTGAATTTAATTACCTTAAACTCTCAAATTTTAGGCCTAGATATGCCTGAGTCTGTATTTATAAATTCCGTTGCACCCTGCCCTGCCCCATCTCCAACCACTGCTTGGTATTTCCCCCTCTTTCTGACCCCAAATCATTCCTTTTAGACCTGATTTGGGAAAAAGTGACAACCTATCAGCTCCTCTGGTTCTGGTCCTTTCCTGAGAAGATATTATTAGTCAATTTTCAATTCACTTTTCTGTTCCCTTCATTTTCCCCAAAGTCATTTCTTACTATTATTTAACCAGTAAATACTTATTGAGCACCACTGTGTACTGTCCTCTGTGTTTGGAGTTACATGGAACACAGAACACATAAGCAGCCTGGTCCCTGCCCTCCAAGGAGCCTGGAGAGGCAAAACTGCCATGTTTGTTAATTTTTCAAAATGCACTTAAAGCAGACTATAATCAAGGAGTAGGTGTCACAGCCACTGTGGAAAATGCTGTAGGATTGCAGAAGAAAGAAATATTGCAGTTAAGGTGGTCTGGAGGAGGGGATGTTTAATGTGGGCATTTGATTATGAGAAAGATAAATCTAGATTGGGGAAGAAAGAAGGGCATCATAAGCTTGACAAGCAACAAGAAGACAGGAGTTAGAGCATGACATTGTCTGCGAGGGACTGGCTGGATGAAGCATGATAACAGTCCATGTCGGGAGACACGAGAGGCAAGGCTGGAAGATTCAGCATAGGTGCAGCTCTAGCCATGTTTCTGAAAGCTGTCATCCTCAGCATCCTCAGTCCTTGGGGCTGTGATCCAGCCACATTAACACTGGGAGTTATTTATGACTGAGGGAGAAAGTGTGTGAAGTCATCAACCCTCAAAGCTCGTTCCAACTACTTCCCACATTCAGCACCTCCTGGGAATGAAGCCTGTGCTGGCAGCAGAAAGCATCACTTGCAGGAAGGTCAGCAATCAGGAGGCTGGAAGAGAAGATGGGGGCGGGGATGCAGAGGCTGGAGTGAGAAAGGGGAAAGGTTGAGGTGACAGACTGTGAGAAAAGTGGAGAAGAGGAGGTGTACCTGGGATACGATCCTTAGGAAACAGACGTTTTTAGACAAAGCTGCTTGCGGCTTGCTGGGCCGTGGCATTGCGTCGATCCGGCAGTGACTGGACAGCCCCCCATGCCCTCGTCCTGCATGCTCTTCCATTGGCCACTCTGTATGTTATACCTTACTGCAATTCTACCTCAGATTCATCTTTTTTTTTTAATATTTATTTTATTTATTTCTCCCCACCCCCTTGTTGTTTGCACTTGCTTTGTCTGTTCATCTAACCTTGTTTCTTTAGGGGGCACCAGGAACCAAACCCGAGAACTCTGATGTGGGAGGGAGGTACCTAATCACTTGAGCCACCTCTGCTCCCTGCTTTGTTGTGTCTCTCATTATGCTTTTTCTTCTTGTGTCTCTTGTTGTGTCAGCTTGCAGCACCTTCCCGTCATGCCAACTCGCTGTCCTCCTTAGGAGGCACCAGGATCCAAACCACTGACCTCCCATGTGGTAGGCGCGAGCCCAGTCACCTGAGCCACATCCACTTCCCTGAGATTCATCTTTATCCTCTTTCCAATCACAATCTCACAGCCATTTAACCAATCCTCAACGGGCTGCTCAGTAGATTTCCTCCTTGGAAATGCCTGCATTTAGCGCTCCAAGGAAAATCTATTCCACTAGGATGGAATCAAAGAGGTTACTCTTTTTGTCTTTGTTTCCAGGAAAACAAAACTATACTGAACAATTTTAGTGATATAAATTGCAGTCCATGGTCAATATAAGCTATTATTCACTGGGAGCTTACTACATACCAGGTACTGTGCTAATCTACATACTATATGTGCTATAGCTCTCTGGTTCTCTCAACATGCCTTGAAAGGTGGGGATTTTTCAATCTCATTTTACAGGTGAGGAACCTGGAAGCTATAGATGTTATGTAATTTATCCAAGGCTACACCACTAGTAAATATCAGAATCAGTATTTAAAGCATGGTTAAGTGATTTCCAAGGCCATGTTAGTATAGTAAAGATGATTTTAGGTGAAACACATGTCAACAAATTTATTTTAGTAGTTACATATTTATTTTAATATGTATTAAAAATATAACATATTAAATCCATAGATATTAGGGAGAGTGTTTCTTAAGGTAAGGCCACATTTATTTCAATTGTAAGTGAGTTTTTAAAAAGATTAGGTAAATATTAAAGCAGGATGTAAATTTGGCAAAAATCCTGACTGAGTTTTCGAAAATACTGAAATAGTCTAGACTTTTATATTATTGAGTGATATTTATGAGAACTTATCCAATGCCCAATCTTGTAAATGCCATTGTAGCATGTAATTTCCCTATATAAAATGCATATTCCCAGGAAGCGGATGTGGCTCAAGTAGTTGAGCGCCTGCTTCCCACATGGGAGGTCCCAGGTTCAGTTCCCAGTGCCTCCTGAAAAAAACAAAAACAAACAACAAGCAAAACAAATGACAAAACCAACTCAGAGAAGCAGATGTGGTTTGGTGGTTTAAAAAAAAAAAAGGCATATTCCCTATAAAAGGCACACTGAGATGTAAATGCTTGGGGGTCAGCTCAATTGACTCACTAAGAAAGTAACTCCAAACAGGAGAAGGACAGTGCTGGTGGTTCAAATTAACATCTCAACAAAATTGCAAATTTTATCTCTGATAATCTTCATGGTCATGAAACTGCATATGTTAAATTGGTGAGTTCCTAGAGTTTTTTGTAATCAGCTCCTGTTCCTGTTTCCTTTAGATCAAGTGTCTCCCAACCTGGGATCTTGAAACCTGGAGAGATCCATGGAAATGGTAATAGAGGATCTCAGAGTTATTAACAATATTTCCAAAGGCTGTTGGAAATAGCATTTTGATAAAGCAATATAGGCTAGTTAAACATCAAGTTTATTGGCTTTTAGTTGGACTAATATAAACTCAGTGTAGTAATTCTAATTTCTTCATGATTATTCAAAGCTCTAATTGGTAATTAGTCATTTTATTTAGAAAATGGGAACTGCATTAAATTAATGTGTGTTTTGGAGGTGGACACAATATTTCAATATCTGGGGTTCGTGAAAATGAGGGGTCCTTTGGGGTGAGATGCAGAGAACCATGCTTGTCGGTTATAACAGGTGTATTTTATGATTATGCCAGGTATCTCTTTTGTGCTTTGCCTTGCTCTAGCCAAAGAGTGTTTGGATGCAAGAAACAGAAAGCTACTTGAGTTAGCTCAAATAAAGAGGACGTGTGTTTTAATCGCCTCCTATCATCCCATTTGTGAGAAAGGGATTCCCACCCTAGGGTTATGAGGATGCACAAGACAGGCAACATGACAGGTGAGATTGGCAGGGCTTACTGGTCACATATACTTGCAGCCCAGGGAAGGAGGACACTGCACGTCATTCAGGTGCACATTGGGGCTGCGCCCGGGAACAGTCAGCAACCAGGGGCTGTGGGAGGCAGGCTTTGTAGCACCAAGAGGGTGGGGTGCCCCTGATTCCCGTGGGAGCATGTGATTGGTTTGAATAATCCCACAGACAGGCATGGAACTGAAACTCAGGGATAAGAAAGAAACTGCACCTGGTCCCTGGATAAGAAAGACCATGTCCATAGGAGCAAAGTGGGGAGAAAACCTGTGGTTAGGCTAGACAGGGCCCTCCTGATTTCACCAGATGTCAAGGCAGCACATAACATCAGGCCTTAATTTTTGGCCTTCCACCTACAGACACTAAGCAGTGTAGGCTTCATGAGACCTGGGGCTGGTATCTGGGAAGCTGCGACCAGTGGGGTCTCCCTGCTACTCTCTCTCTTACTGGGGATGAATGATCTCTTATCTCTGCTTCCCCTGGTGTGCCTGTCCCAACCTCCTCTCTGCAGAGTGGTCCCCTCTGCCTCGTCGCGGCCTCTGCTCCCCTGTTAACTCAGCTTACACATAGATGCTACAGTGCCAGCTCCCAGCCTGACCCTAAGGGATCTCTAGGCTCAACCCCACAACGTTTATTCCCCCAATTCCTGGGAAAGACCAGCTTGGAGATGTCTACTCCTGATGCAACAATCTGTGCCCAGAGAGGGCAATCACAGGGTACAGAAGGGCAGCCTAGGCCATGTGGAAAAACAGTTCCCAGAGAAAGGGGCTATAGACGCACAGGCATCCTGAAACACATCCACCATATGCTTTTATCTGAAAACTAAAAGTGGCCAGCATATAAATATTAAATAATAATAATTAATATTAATGATAAACTCATCAAATCTGTGTTAAGAACCTCAAAATATGCAGCCTCAATGAGCTTTATAGATGATACAGTTAAGTTAGCAGGCAAAAAAGATAAACACATGCACACAAGCCGAACGGATGATTACGGACAGATGGGGGGCAGCAAAAAGAGTGAAATAGGAGGTCAGCAGAGGGAGAGGTCTCTGTGATCAGAATTGCTTCATCCAGGCCAGCACTTCCTCCTCAGTGCCTGTTACTGCTTCATGCAGTGAGACTGCCTTTCTTCTCCCCTTCTCCTTGACATTTGCAAATACAAACACTGGCCCCCAAAAATCTTCCCTGATTACACCAGCCAGAAGTAACTCTTCTACTCGCTGACCTTCACAGCACTGTAAGTACCTCTTTCAGGGCCCTGAAAGCTTTCTGCTGTTCATTATATAATCATTGAGGCATGTGTCTTCTCTCTCCTACCAGATGGTAACCTCCTTGATAACAAAATCCACATGATAGGCAAAGGGCCTAGGCACAGTGCCTTGTAAATGATAGGTCTTCAATGAATATCTATCAAAGTAATGAATGAATGCCTGAACAAATGCACAAATGACTGAACCGCGGGTTTTATTTACATGTACATAAGATTTGAACATTGCTGAAGAGAGAAGACACTGTAGGTGGGATAAGAGAAACTTTCCATTGTTCCTTCATATGAAAGCAGTTGAAATACAGACACCAGATCCATGCAGGGTGTGGTTTTTGACCCTCTGCTGGCATCCATAGATTGAGAACCCATTCCTGTCTCCCCTACCAAGCTAAGCCCATTGTTGCAGAGCCACCAACCATTGCAACCTCTTCCCGCCTTGTCTGCCTCAAACTATAGAGGCTTAACAAGCCAGATACTCTCTTTCCCAGTCACCTTTGCAGTTAGAGGTAACCATGCGTTCTACCTCTGGCCAATGAGTTTTAAGGGGAAATCAGCTACCTGGCTCCTAGAAAAGATGTTTCCTCACTGATTGAAAGAAGTCTGGCACCAAATTACCTGTTAAATAAAGAATAATAATAATAAAAAGAATAAATAGGAGCAGATGTAGCTCAAGTGGTTGAGCACCTGCCTCCCATGTATGAGGTCCTGGGGGAAAAAAAAAAAGAAAGGCTAAATATCCTTATAGTTTAAGGCACTTTGCTGGAGTTTTCTGTTATTTGTAGCTGGACAAATTTAATATACTTGTTTACCAACCAATTCCATTTAATTCGGCAGGTTTGTGTTTGTAAGCCCCTGCTAAGGACTAAGCCCTGTTCGCCTCTCACCTTCCACTGAATTTGTCATCCCCTCACATGTCTTTATACTTTCTTCCATCTTCACACCTTGGGAAAGGCAGGGCTTTGCCTTCCTCTATTTTACATTCTGTGGGTCCATAAGGATATGCCTGCTTGACTAATTATACTCCAAAATAGAGAAGGAAGGCACTTAGGGTTTATTGTGCAGGCACCATGAGCTCCATGCTCTACATACATTGTCTCATGTGAATCTTTACAATCACCCTCTGAGGTTAGTATATTACCCCCATTTTGCAAAGGGAAAACCTCAGGTTAATTGACTTAACTAAGGTCACACAATTTGTAGAGGTGATGAACCCCGATTGTTTTAACCTGTTTAATTGCAGAAAGCATGTTCTTTGTACTCCTTTGTCTGGAAGAAAAGCAAACCCAAAGTTTACTGTTTATTGCCATGTAGGACAAGAACCACTTGCAAACCAGACCCAGGAATCTTACTCTAAACTTTCCTTTATTAACTTGCCTATAAATACCAATCCCCTCAAATACTCTGTTTTTGTTTTTTAAGATTTATTTTATTTATCCCCCGCCTCCCCCTCACCCCTGCCTCATTTTTTGAGGTCGCTGTCTGCTCGTCTTCTCTTCAGGAGGCACCAGGGACTGAACCCGGGATCTCCCATGTGGAAGAGAGGTGCTCAATCACCAGAGCCACCTCAGCTCCCTGGTTTGCTGTGTCTCTCATTGTCTTTCCTCTTTGTGTCTCTTTGGTTGCGTCATCTCGCTGCACCTGCCCTCTGCGCCAGCTGGCCTTCTCCAGAAGGCACCGGGAACTGAACCCGGGACCTCCCACGTGGTAGGCAGAAGCCCAATCGCTTGAGCCACATCCACTTCCCTCCCCAAATACTCTTTGAATCAGCCTTAACATCTTATTGTTCTCTTCATTGATAAGATAAATAAGCTCTTTGATGAGTGTTCCTTTTATATTTTTAGGAAAGTCACAGCTTTTTTTGTTTTTAATTGTGCGTTCTCAGACTGAAGGTTACAAGCCAAATTTTTGATAATGGTTATCTCTAGGGAGGGAAAGGCATGAGACTTGGAAAGAATACAATAGGGATTTCAATGACCTTTAATGTATTATTTCTTTGACTAAAGAAAGACCTGAAGCACATATAATAAAAATACTCACATTTATTAAGTCAAAGCGGTGGATGTATGAGGGTTTGTTATATTAATCTCCACATTTTCAACTTTTAAAAAACAGCTTAGTAGTGAAGTATCTTATTAGGGCAAGGTAGAAAGTTCTGTGTAGACATTAACCCCAAATTCTTGACTGGGCATCACTTCAGAGGAAGGAAGCATTGCATAAAGGGTCAGAGACTGGGATCCAGGACATCTGAGTTAAAGCTTCAAGTCAAACCAATGAGCAGCATGGCCCTGGGTAAGCCACTTCACTTCACTTCTTTGAACATCAGTTTTGCTTCCTGTAAGATAAACACTGAAAAATTATGGTGCATACCACTTATCCAGCACCGAACTATAAACTAAGTGTTAGAGATTGCAACAAAGTTATTTTTCTGTGATGTTTCAGTGCTTTTTAAAATTATTAAATGTTTTTTAATCAAAGTGTATAGTTTTGGGTGTGTTTTGTTTGTTTGGTTGGTTGGGTTTTTTTAATGTTGATTCCTCTACTTTGCTGGTACCCATCAAAATTGATGGTCTTCCCATCAGGTAATCTCTTCGGAACTCAGAGTCACTGCTGAGTCGCCGCACTTCAGCTGAGTGCGCACTGGACTACATTGTCCCTAAATCTCTTCTACTCTAACAATCTGTGATTCACAGAGCCCTAAGCACCCCCGTCCAGCAGCCTCAGCCGAGCCCAGCATGATGCAAGGAGGGCAATGTTAGCTGATAAACAATTAGGGAGGAAGTTTTCATGGTACCCTCCTGCCCACCCCCGCCTCAGAAAGCGGAGTCAGAGAGGAAGAAAGGAGGGGGAAAGGGACCGCTGGGAGAGGCTCCGTGTGCACATCCACTCCTAGTGACAAATCCCTGGGCTCCTCCGTACGCCCATCTGCTTTTCCTCTGCATAGAAGCTAGCTTCACTTCTGAAAATACATTTTTTTAAAATTGCTTACATAAATAAACTACCATTCTGTTAACAAGGCCCCCAGTGCCTCTTAAGAGGATTCCCTAGCGGCCAAAGCCAGAAAAGCTTCCTAGAGAGGGTCAGGCCCCAGAATCCCTATCCCAGGGTGCCACCAGCCCCCCTCCACCCCCCAAACTCCCCTTGGTATGCAGCCACTGCTGGGACATCCTTTGACAATAGCAACGAAAGATGACGAGAAAAGGAACTTACTCCTAGCCCTAGCCCCAGCCCCTCACTCTGCTGCTAACATCTGTGATTATCAGTGTCACCAAGTTGTAGGACCAGTATTAGGGCTTCAATGTCCAGCGAGGAAGGCTCCTTCCGTCATTTAATCCGAGTAACTGGATAAACCGTCCCTCCAGGTTCCTGTGAGTTCCCCAGGGACAAGATGACTTTCCTTCATCCTGACTTGAGAATCCAGAGAGGAGACAAGAAGGCTCTGCCTATTCCTGCTGAGCTTTTCTGCTGGCAGGAAGGGAAGCACAAACTGCACCTCCTCAAGGAGACCCTAACCTCCCTCTGTATCAAGACCAAAACAAGTGACCAAAATCTATAGGGGATAATCTCTTCTTCCCTGAGGCCCAAACCTTCCAGGACCCCAGGAGAGGATTTGGGATGGGTGTGTTTCAAGGACCTCCCCAGAGCTCTGAGCCTCTGAGGCCACCAGGGGCCTTTAGGGATTGGGGCGAGCTTTCTAAACTCTGGGCAGAAGCAGGGTGCATCCAGAGCTCCAGTCCTGAGGGCCACATCCTGCTTGCCTGAGCTGGGTCCTTGTCATCAGGTCTGGCTGTTTGGCCACCCTGAACGCAGCCCTGGGGAGGAGTACTGGAAAGACACAGGCTGGGGTGAAAGTGCATCCCAGAACCACCCCACATGGCTGGGCTGAGAGGCTCTTGAGTCCCCACTGGAGGATTATCAGGCTGGGGAGCCCCGTCTGCCAAGGTTGGTATTTGTCTATTGCAGGGGTTCTTAACCTTTTTTTGGTTTCACGGACCCCTTTGCCAGTCAGGTAAAAACCACAGGCCCCTTCTCAGAATGTAGCGGCAGATAGTTTTATGACACTCAACTGGTGTCAGGTCTAACAACTATCATAATTTCAAAGTATGGATGAGCATAAGCGATTTTTTGAGTTATGCAACTGTAATGTGATACGAAATGACTACTACTGTAATTTATTGCATACATTCATAAGTGAAAGAAATGCTAGATTTCATTTAGAGGTCAGAGAAAATAAAGATAATAAGTTGATATTTTGTTTTCAATTCAAGCTCACAGACCCCCTGAAATCTTTTCACAGAACACTTGGGGGTCCATGGACCCCTGGTTAAGAACCCTGGTCTATTGGAAATTCTACTGATTCCAATGGAGCTGATTCAGAAAACTGAGGTTTCCTATTCTCTTCTCCTTAAGCTCCCCAAAATGCCCATCCACTCCGTTCCCTCATATGTCAAAATTTAGGCATTTGACAAAACATTTAAAAAAATAATTCCTCAGTAAAGCTTGCAGACCTAGATCACAATATGCAAATGCTTCACACACAAGGTCCATGCTGCTGCCACCCAGCATGAGCTAAGCCAACTCCCACCTCCATAAGGTTACATAGTGGTTGAGTTGAATAATATCTACTTTTCTGGTATATCACCAAACTGCCACCATTAGTGAGAGGCAGCAAAGTACAATTATATTGCTTTTTTACTCCTATCAACACCACAAAGAAAAATATATATATTTAAAGCTGTCTTTTTTCCTTCCTATTCTCAAATAGTCTTATCCTGATAGGAACGGTCTTTACTAGTCTAGACTTCAAAAGTTTTTTTTAAGTTTTTAATACTATAGTGTTATGTACAAATTTGATTCAGCACGTAATGTAATATGTCTCTGAACTTTACGTACTGAATTCAGTATCTTTAAGGATTTTATATGGTTGTGATCAAAGCAAAAAGAAAATGCTGTATAAAAATACTGAACTTCAGCAGCTGTTGATACTCAAATCATATATCTCTTAATAAAGAGCATCTTATGCTTATCAGGAACTTACTCCTAGCCCTGCTAAACTGCGTACAGAAGAAAATTGTTCAAGTATTGGATTTGAAAATAAGTGCTTATGTTTAACAGAACTAATGATGTATTTTAACAGTGTATTATGGAAAGCTAAATTATATTAAACATCATTGAAACTATGTAGAAAATATAAACTTATCTATAATCAAAAAGCTTAGAATTTTTATATGGCCTTGTACGAGGGGAGTTTGAATGTTAATAAACATGTTTTCCACTTTAAGAATCAGCAAAAAAAAAAAAAAAAAAATTTAGGTATTTGAGAGTCCTGAGCAATCTCTTCCAGTTCCCTATTCACTATATGTTCATAATCTAGCTTGTGGTAGAATGGAAGTTATCAAGTCCTACCCTGTGCCAGGAAGAACAATAAATACATTGACATACATTATCTTTCAGCCCTCACAGCTCTGTGTGGCCAATGAGCCTCAGAGAAGTTGAGTAACTTAATCAGGTTTCCTGATTCTTTCCAATGCACCTTGCTGCCTAATAAATGGTTACTGAGGATTTCAGTTGCCATTTCCAGGCCATTGTGCTTCCCCCTCTTCCTCACTTTGCCAAACCTTCCTCATCCTTCAAGTCCTGGCCCAGTGCCTCCTCTTCCAGAAGCCTTCCCAAATCATTCCAACCTTCAGTCACACGTCCATCAAAGGGTCCTCCTGCAGAGTCGGCGTCACCCAACTTCACTCTTTATTCACAGGAGCAAGTTTGCCTCTCTTACAAAATTGTTACCGTTTTAAGGAGCTAAAGCCATTCCAATGCTATTTTGAACGACAGTAGTTGTTTAAATGCTTTTGAGCAACCGTAATGGTTCAAATACTTTTTTTAAACATTTTTATTGAAGTATATCATTCATACATGAACATACATAAACAATAAGTGTATAGTAAAAGTTGTGAACTTACAAAATAAACACGTATAACATCATACAGGGGTCCCATACATCACCCCTCCACCAACACCTTGCTTTGTTGTGATATATTTGTTACAAACTATGCAAGAGCATCGTCAAAATATTGCTACTAACTATAGTCTACATCTTACAGTTGGTGTATTTTTCCCCCAACCCACCTTATTTTTTTAAACAAGTCAATTTTATTGATACACATTAATAAAGCATACAATTTATCCAAAGTGTACAATCAATGGTATTTGGTATAATCACTTATCACTTCAATCATTATTAAAGCATTTTCATTATTTCAATAATAATAATAAACAAAAAAGAGACAAACAAGGAAATTCCTTCCCTCTCAATCTCTCTGTTTCCCCTGCTGTACATAGCTGCTATTTCTAGGTACTCATGCACAATTATTTATTTGTTTATTAAGCAGTTTTATGAAGATATATTCACATACCATATGATCTATCCAAAGTGTATAATAATGGCTTTTTTAATAGCTGTTAAAAAGATCTTTATTGTAAAATTGTAAAATAAAATAGAAAATAGACTGAAAGAAATTATAGATTTAAAAGAGAGTATAAGGCCAGGTTAGATTTAATATAATCAATTATAAGAAATAGATAGCATGGCAACAAACATTTATAATTGTAAATAATGATTCTAGGGAAACGGATGTGGCTCAAGTGGTTGGGCTCCTGTTTACCATATGGGAGGCCCCAGGTTCGATTCCCAGGGCCTCCTGGTGAAGGCAAGCCAGCCCGTGTGATGAGGCGAGCTGGCGCCACAAGATGACGCAACAAAGGGAGACAAGCAGACACAGAAAAACACACAGCAAATGGACACAGCGAGCACAAGCAGCAAGGGGGGGATAAATGAATAAATAAAATAAATCTTAAAAAATAATAATGATTCTAATATAATAGAAGTTAATTATAACATAATTCTAATTTTTATACTACAGCTTTAACAACTGGACATGATAATCTCTAAGAATGAAATAAATTGTTGGTTTAGCTATTTAATTTCCATTTAGGCCATACTTCTTTCTGGATAATCAAATTCTTATTTGGAAATTCTTCACATCTTACTGGAATGAATTACTGCAGATAACAACATGCCAACTCATAATTTTATGAGGCAGAAAAACTCAA
>JAQZBX010035608.1:0-24508 GCA_029593785.1 Cabassous unicinctus
ATAAATAAAATAAAATAAATAAATCTTAAAAAAAAAATAAATAAAATGCAAATGCATACAATTAAGTTATCTATGGTTTGGGGCATACAATTTATAAAAACATAATTTGTAACAAGTACAATAAAAAGATGAGTGAAGAAGGGTATAGAAATTGTGCTTTATCAATAAAATTGACATGCTTTAGCTAGACTGACACAGGCAAAAAGAGAAAGGATGCAAATACCTAAAATCAGAAATGAAAGGGAGGCTATTAATACTGACCCCAGTGAAATATAATGGACTATAAGAGGATACTATGAGCAACTGTATACCAACAAATTAGATAACATAGATGAAGTGGAAAAATTCCTAGAAATACACAAACTACTTATACTTAATCAAGAAGAAATAGATGCTCTCAACATATCAATAAACAGTAAGGAGATTGAATCACTAAACAAAGACTTCCATCAAAGAAAATCCCAGAACCAGATGACTTCACTGGTATATTTTACCAAACATGTCAAGAAGAATGAATATGAATCTTGTTCAAACATTTCCAAAAATTTGAGGAGGAGGGACCACTTCCTAACTCATTCTATAAGGCAAGCATCACCAAATGCTAAATACTAAAACAAGAAAAAGATACAACAAGAAAAGAAAATTAGAGATGAATATCCATTATGAATAAAGATAAAAAATTCTCAACAAAATGCTAGCAAACTGAGTACAACAACACATTAAAAGAATTATAGACCATGATCAATTGGGATTTATCCCAGGAATGAAAGGGTATTTCAATATAAGAAAATCAATAATATAATACACCATATTAAAAGAAGGAAGAGGAAAAATACATAATCATCTCAACTGATGCAGAAAAGGCATTTGACAAAATCCAGCAGGCCTTATTGATAAAGCATTCTGAAAACTAGCAATAGACATAAACTTACTCAACATGATAAAGGACTAACATCACACTCAGTGGTGAAAGATGAAAGCATTCCCCCTAAGATAAGGAACAAGACTAGGACAAACACTCTCACAACTGCTATTCCACATTGTACTAGAAATTCTAGCCCAAGCAATTAGGGAAGAAAAAGAAATAAAAGGCATCTAAATTGGAAAGAAAGAAGTAAAACTTAACCTATTTACAAATAACCTGATCCTATCTGGATCAGAAATGACTGAAAATTTCACTACAAAGCAACTAAAGTTAATAAACAAATTCAGCAGTATTGGAGTACAAGATCAACATGCATAAATCTGTACTGTTTCTATACAGATAATGAACAACCTGACGTTGAAATCAAGAAAAAAATTCCATTTACAATATCAACTAAAAGAATCAAATATCTAGAAGTAAATTTAACTAAAGGTGTATAGAGTTTGTGCATGGAAAACTACAAAATATTGCTTAAAGAAATCAAAGAAGACCTAAATAAATGGAAGGATATTCCATGTTCATGGATTGGAAGACCAAGTATCATTAAGATATTGATTTTACCAAAAGTGATTTATATATTCAATGCAATCCCAATAAAAATCCAAACAGACATCTTTGCAGAAATGGAAAAGCCAATCATGATTTTTTTTATGGAAGGGTAAGGGACCTGGAATGAAAAACATCTTGAAAAAGAATGAAGTAGGAGAGCTCACACTTACCCATTATAAAATTTATTGCAAAGCTACAGTAGTCAAAATAGCATGGTACTGTCACAATTACAAACATATAGATGCTTAGAAGCAAACCCTCACATCTATGGCCAATTGAATTTTGACAAGGGTGCCATGTCCATCAATGGGGAAAGAAAAGTCTTTTCAACAAATGGTGCTGGGAAAAGTGGATATGCCTATGTCAAAATGAACGTGGCCTCTAACTCACACAATATACAAAAATTAACTAAAAATGGATTGAAGACCTCAATATAAGAACTACAATTCTAAAACTCCTTGAAGAAAATACAGGGAAACCTCTATAGGGCCTTGCATTAAGTGCCAGTTTCTTATACTTTAAACCAAAAACATGAGAAACAATAGAAAAAATAGATAAATGAGACTTCATCAAAATTTAAAACTTGCAAATCAAAGGACTTTATAATGAAAGTAAAAAGACCACCTACTAAATGGGTGAAAATATTTGGAAACCATATATCTGATAAGGGTTTAACATTCAGAATATATAAAGTAATCTTATAACTCAACAACAACACAATATTTCCCAATTAAAATTGGAAAAATGTATTGAATAGACCTTTGTCCAAAGAAGATATACAAATGGCCAATAAATACATGAAGATATGCCTACTATCACTAGCCATTAGGGTAATGCAAATCAAAACCCCAGTGAGATACCATTTCACACCCACTAGAATGGTTATTATTTTTTAAAATGATAAATAACAAGTTTTGGAGAAGATGTGAAAAATTAGGAAAACTCATTCATTGCAGGTGGAAATGTAAAATGGTTCAGCCATTGTGGAAAACAATTTGCAGTTCCTCAAAACGTTAAGTATAGAGTTACCATATGACCCAGCAATTCCACTTCTAGGTATAAACCCAAAAGAATTGAAAGCAGAGATTCCAAAAGATGCTTGTACACTAATAATCATAGTGGCATTATACTCAATTGCCAAAATATGGAAGCAACCCACATGTCTATCAACAGATGAATGGATAAATGAAATGTGGTATATACACACAATGGAATATTATCAGCTGTGAAAAGAATGAAGTTCTTAGACTTCATGTTTAGTGAAATAAACCAGACAGAAGAGAAAAATATTGCATGATCTTACTCATAAGCAAGAATTAGAATAAGTAAATTCATAGTTTCAGAAAGTAGAAAGTAGTTTGCCAGGGGCTGAGTAGGAGTAGGAAATGGGTAGTTAATGGTTAATTGGTACAGATTTTCTGTTTGGAGCCATAGAAAAGTTTTGGTAACTGATGGTGTTGATGGTAGCACAACGTTGTTAATGCAATTACCATCACTGTATTGTAATTCTGAAAGTGGTCAAAATGTGAAATGTTAGATTGTATATATGTTACCTGAATAAAAACATTGAAAGCCCACAAAAAACTGAACAACACCAACAGTGAGCCTTAATGTAAACTAGGTACTACAGTTAATAGTATAATTATAATAATATTGTTTCATCAATTGTATTATCAAAAGTGCCCCATTAATGTGAAGTGTTAATAATAGAGAAAACTTCAGGTTTCAGGAGTATATGGGCACTCTGCACTTTTACCATGGTTTTCCTGTAAATATACATCTTCTGTATAAAAAAGAAACTATAGCAAGTAGCTTTGTATGGCACTTTGAGCTTGGGAGAACAGACTTTTATCTAAGGCTGTACGAAGTTGTAGCAGATCCACTTTTCTGAATTCTCCTTAATGTACCCAGTAATGAATACTATGAATATTGAAGACATTTTTATGTATTTTATTTTATTTTATTTATTCTAATCACTAAACACTTACTAGATTCTTAATATGGGGAAAGCACCTACTTGCCATTAGGGGGCTATAAATGCAATGGAAAGAGAGTTCTGGCCCTCACTCTCCACATCCATTGCTATCAGTATATATATTTTTCTTTTTCCAAATATAATCTTTTTCTAAGTGTTAACATTTGTCTTTAAAAGTTATAGAAATATCTTTTGTATGCCATTCACAGATCCCTACTTTGAACATGCCAGAGTGGTGATGAGTATGTAGAAGTTAAAGTTCACCTTTGGTTATATAAGTTCCTTCCATCCTTAAATGGAAAAGAATCCTTTACAAATGGGAAAACAGCTGCAACCGTGGGGACAGTAAATTGTATAGCAGTCTCATCATGTTGAGGCCACTTCGTTTTGAAGATACACTGTTTTGATCATCACAGTCAAGCCCATTATTAATAAGGGTATGTTCAGTTGCTAAAGTTCTAAGCTCTTTAGGGAAAGATAAAGAGATCTTAAAATATTCAAGATATTATAGACAGTAATTTCACTTGGAACCCTGTTCCTATGGCTTAGGTAGATAAAGCATAATAAATCTGGCAAATAGATTTTGGTATAGATTGGAATGATTTGGTGTGCTTCTTTGACCCTGAAGTAGTCATTTTAACTTGGATTGGAAATCTGTACCCTCAACACATCCTCTAACTGAACTCACATACTGTCTTTAGTTGCATTCCAAAACTTTGGTGTAACTTTTCCTTCAAAAGAGTGCAGCTTTATTGATTTCATTCTGAGGGATTGGAAGGATTGGATGATAACACAGGGAGGCAATCGTCACCGTTGCTTGTCTGTGTCTGCACAGGAATCAAGCCCTGAGAGCTCGGGGTCTGAAATACCATTGAGGATTCTTGGCTGTCTAGAAATGTTTGTATGTAAGAGGCAAATGATTTCCCCCATGGCATACAAGTTTCCCAAATGGTGTGCTTCCAAGCTTCTTTTCATGTCAGGGCACATGTAGAAAATGATAGTATTTACTAGGGTAAATCAGAGAGAATTTGGGAGCAGCCATATGAGGCATGATGATGGAAATTATATCTCTTTATAAAGAAAATTGTTAGGGACAGTGTGAAACCTCTAATTGTAATAATACATCCAAGTAAAACCTTGACATTTTAAATGAGAAATTTGAGCTTGCTTCAGTGAACGTAACTATTTTTTTATATCAGGCTTTTATCCTTGAAAAGACCACAAGCAATTTCTGACTGAGACTTTTTAAATGATATCCTCGAATTTTTGATAGTCATCATTAACGAGAAACTTTGTTCTCACAAATAGGTCATAAAAAATTTAAAACCATTTTTACAATCCTTCAAAAATTTACAACAGTTGAAATCAGATTTAAAGAATATAACTAGTATTCCTTTTACTTAATTGACAAATGCAATGTTGACATTTCTTGTGATAACGAAAAAGGATTTTGAATCTAAATATTTTTAAATAATGATGAAGCTTTAATCTGCAGGATGTGCAGATTGTTATTGCAGTCCACCCTGTGCTAGCCTAGATGCCACTAAAAAAGACACAAAAAGCCAGAACTATTGGGTTTATGTGAAGACTTCAATTATTAGCCATTTCATGGAACTGCAACCACAGGCAGTTTCTGCTCTCCCGCAGTGGGCTGCTACTCTGTGTGATTCCCCCTTGAGCCCCTCCAGCAGTAGTAGCATGGCCTTTTGTGCAGGTGGCAGAGCTCCTTCCTGGCTCTGTGTGTGAGCATCAGGGAGGAGCAGGGAGTGCTGGTCATGCCCACACCTGGGGGGATAATGGGGAGTGCTATCATACAGTATTCCCTTGGGCTTCTCTTGGAGGAGTACCAGATGAGGAATCTGATGGTCAGAGAAAATTGGCTTTGGAACTTCAGTTCCCCACCCCACGCATGGCTGCCCAATGCCAGAGGGGTACCAAATCTCACAGTAACTCTATAACATTTTTTGCAACACTCACAATTTGCATACTTATTATGAAGATTTTCCCTAGAGTCTTGAATAACTGATTGAATACCTTTATAGACTAAATAGGATGACAGTGAAGTGTCCCTCCTTCCGTAAGAACTGGGAGATGATTGTAGGAGGGTGCAGAATATATTTATCTTATTAACTATTGTATCCTCAGTTTCAAATGCATAGAAGGATATCCATAAATATGTTCTGAATGAATGATGAAAGAAATAAGGTTGCTTCCTGAGAGTTAAAACTAATCAAGATAATGCACTTGGGAGGATGATGAACCACTGAGCCATGGAAAGTCTACTGGACTAGTAGCTTGATTTATTTATTCCACATATAGTTATTGAATTCCTACTAAATAGCAGGCACTCTTCTGAAAGCTGGGGCTCTAGCAGTGAACAAAAGAGTCACAAATCCCTTATGGAAAATAATGGGAGGACACAGAAATAAGAGCAATATATAATATGTTGTATGTTTGAGAGGATAGAGAAAAAAAATAAGGTAGAGAATTCAATTTTAAAATAGTAACTCTGGGAAGATGACATTTGAACAAAGACCTAAAGCAAGTGAGGGAGGAAGCCCTTCCGATTTCTGGGAAAACTGTTCTCCCGGCACAGGGGACAGCAGATGCAAAGGCCCTGAGGCTGGAGCATGCTCAAGAGAGGAAAAGGAAGCCGTTTGGCTGGAATGGAGTGAGTTAAGAGGAGAGTAATAAGAGATAATGGGAGCCCAGATCATGTAGAGCCCTGGAGACTATTTTAAGGACTTGTCCTTTTATTTCAAGTAAGACAAGACACCATGGTAGAGGCAGAGGTGTTGAGGAGGAGAGTGACAAGACCTCACTGTCAAAATCTTCTGTCTGTCCCACTGAGAATAAACCAAAGGAGCAGAAGGACAGAAGCAGATTCTAGATGGAGGCTTTAGTAGTGATACAGTTGAGAGATGGTGGTGAATTGGAGCAAGGTGGAAACATGTGAAAGAAAAGGAAGGAATAAGGATGTTATCAAGATTTTGGCCTGAACAACTGTGAAGATTAAGTTGCCATGAGACTGCCTTCAGCTTATTCAGTATAAACATGTTTAATGAAATTATTTAGAAAAATGAAACTCAGAGAAACACATTTTGTCCATGGATCTCTAGTGCTTTCTTCTTCTTTTGAAAAGTATTTCATTTATAATAACACACACAGAAGTAGAGAAAGTAACATAATAAACAAGCTTTAGTAATGATGAACACTTAGCCAGTCTTGAATTAAATATTCCCCCTCCACATCCTTTTGTTTTCCTGGAATATTTTGAAGCAATGAAAGTCATCATGTTATTTAACCAATAAATCATTTACTATGTTTTCTAATTGGTAGTGAGTTTTTTATGTACCTCTCAAGATGATTCACCCAAAAAGTTAAATGCTTCTTTCAATTTTTAATAGAGAAATTGTATATTTATAGAAAATATAATGGAAAAAATACAAATTCCCCATATACGCATACTCTCATGCAAGCAGATTTCCATATTATTAAATATGGATGTGGAAATTTTGTTACAATTGAAATAGTATTATTATAATTATACTTAACTATAGACCATAGTTTACATTAGGGTTTACTGTACATTAGGGTTCACTGTATTGTACAGTCCTGTTTCTTTTTTTTATTTTATTTTAATTCTAGTAATATTTATACCATCTAAAATTTCCCCTTTCAATGACATTAAAATACTCAACTCATTGGTGCCAACCATACTCACACTCTTGTGCTACCATCAGCACTATCCACCATGAAAACTTTTCCATCATCCCAAACAGAAACCCTGTACCAATTAAGCATTCATTCCCCATTTCCTGCTCCCACCAAAGCCCCTGGTAACTCATACTCTAGCTTCTGACTCTTTGAATTTACTTATTCTAATATATCATATCAGTGAGATAATAGAATATTTGTCTTTTCTGCCTGGCTTATTTTACTTGACATGATATCTTCAAGATTCATCCATGTTGTCGCATATATCCAATCTTCAATCCTTTTTATGGTTGACTACTACTCCATTGCCTCTATATAATACATTTTGTTTATCCATTCATTTGCTGATGGACAGCTGGATTTTTTCTGTATTTTGGTAACTGTAAATAATGTCACTACGAACATCAGTGTATAAATATATGTTAGAGTCCCTACTTTCAATTCTTTTGGGTATATACCTTGAAATGGGATTGCCTAGTCATATTGTAATTCTATGCTAACTTTCTGAGGAACCACAAAACTGTTTTCTACAATAGTTATGCCATTTAACATTCCCACTAACAATGAGAGAGTATTCTTATTTCTCTACATACTCTCTGACACATATCATTTTCTGTTTTTTTTTTCTTTCAATAGTAGCCATTCTAGTGGTTTGAAATGGTATCACATTGTGGTTTTGATTTACATCTCCCTAAAGGCTCATGATTTTGAGCATCATTTAATATGCTTTTTGGCCAATTGCATATCTTCTTTGCACAAATGACTATTCAAGTCTATTGCACATTTTTAAATTGGGTTGTTTGTCTTTTTAAGGTGAGTTGTAGGATTTCTTTATATATTCTGGTTATTAAACCCTTACTAGATATGTGTTTCCAAATATTTTCTATCATTCCATAGGTTGCCTTTTTACACTCATGATGAAGTCCTTTGATGCACATAAGTTTTTAATTTTGATGAAGTCCCATAAAATTACATTTTTTGTACTTTTCATGTAAAATCTGAGAAATAATTGCCTAACACAAGAACTTTAAGACGCTTCCTTATGTTTTCATCTAGGAGTTTTATAGTTTTGGTCTTTATATTTAAACCTTTGATCTGTTTTGAATTAATTTTTTTATGGAGTAAGGTATTCTTTTACATATAGTACTCCTGTTTTCCCAGCATCATTTGTTGAAAAGACTATTCATTCCCCATTGATAGGACCTGGCACTCTTCTCAAAAATCAAATGGCCCATAGATGTGAGGGTTTATTTCTGAACTCTCAGTTCTATTCTGTTGATTTATAAGTCTGTCCTTGTGCCAGTACCATGCTATTTTGATTATTGTAGTTTTATAGTAAATTTAAAAATTGGAAAGTGTGAGTTCCTCAACTTCATTCTTCTATTTCAAGATGGTTTTGAATATTTATGGCCCTTTACCATTTCATATAAATTTGAAAATTAGCTTTTCTATTTCTGCAAAGAAGGCTGTTGGAATTTTGATTGGGATTGGGTTGAATCCATAAATTGCTTTGGGTTGAATGGACATCTTAATGATATTTGGTCTTCCAATCCATGGAATGTCCTTCCATGTATTTGTCTTCTTTGATTTCCTTTAGCAATGTTTTATAGTTTATTTGCATGTAGTTTTATGCATCCTTGGTTAAATTTCTAGATATCTGGTTCTTTTAATTGTTAATGCAAATGGAAATATTTCCTTAATTTCCTCTTCAGATTGTTCATTACTTGTATGGAAACACTATGTTGACCTTGTACCCCACCCCTGGCTGAATTTGCTTATTAGCTCTAGAAGCTTTGTGGTCAACTTTTCAGAATTTTCCATATACAGGATAGTTTCATCTGCAAATAGGGAAACCTTTATTTCTTTCTTTGCAATTGTGTGCATTTTATTTCTTTATCTTGCCTAATTGCTCAGGCTAGAACTTTCAGTACAATGATGAATAATAGTGATGACAGTGGGCATACTTTTTTTGTTCCAGATTTAGAAGGAAAGTTAATAGTCTTTCACTATTGACTTGATGTTAGTAGTGAGTTTTTCATATATGCCCTTTATCATGTGAGGAAATTTCCTTTTATTCCTAATTTCCTAAGAGTTTTTACCAGGAAGAGGTGCTGGATTTTGTCAAATGCCTCTTCTGTATCAATTGAGATGATCATGTGTTTTTTTTTCCCTTCATTTTATTCATGAGGTGTATTACATTAATTGATTTTCTTCTGTTGAACCACCCTTGCACACTTGTGATAAATCCTAATTGATCATGGTGTAGAATTATTTTAGTGTGCTGTTGGATTCATTCTTCTAATATTTTGTTCATCTACATTTGTCAGGGATATTGGTCTGTAATTTTCTTTTTCTTGTGATATCTTTATCTGGCTTTGGTATGTGACTGATGTTGGCCTCATAGAATGAGTTAGGAGGTGTTCCCTCCTCTTCAATTTTTAGAAGAGTTTGAGCATGATTGATATGCATTTTTCTTGGAATGTTTGATAAAATTCACCAGGAAAGCCATATGATTTTGGGCTTCTCTTTGTTGGGAGATGTTCTTTCAATATAATTTTTTAATTAGAGAAGTTGTAGGTTTACAGAGAAATCATGCAGAAAATACAGACTTCCCATATGCCTCATCAAAATTAAAAAACTTTTGTGCATCAAAGTTATCATAAGTGTAAAAAGACAGCCTGCAGGATGTGAGAAAATATTTAGAAAATACATATCTGATAAGGACTTAGTATCAAGTAAGGATTTAGTATCAAGAATATATAAAAGTGAGGTGGAGGGGCAAGATGGCGTCAGTTTAGGAGGGTACTCACTAACTCACTCTCAGAGGCTGATTGGGGACAGGATCCTGCCTGAGTGGTCTGTGCTGGGGATGCACAGAGCAAGAACCTTGGGGACATCAATCTGGAGGGAGCTGGACAGCAAGGTGGATTGCTCAGGAAAGATTCGTGCTGCTAGCTTGTCTCTTTTTTGCTGTGCTTCTTCTTCCGTGATTTCCCATTCTCTGTCTATGTTGATTTTGTCTCCCAACGCTATCTCTTTTCCTTTCTTCATCTTTCTGCCTTCTGCTTTCTGTTGTGGTTCTTACATACCACCTTTTTTCATTAACCCACAACTTCAAGGGTGTCAATTTCTATTCTATCTATTCTGTTTTATGCTTTTTTTATTATTATTAACTTTTCCCTTCAGCCCTTTCTTTACTCTTTCTCTCTCGCCTCATCATTCTGGCCTTCTAAATCATTATATATATTTTCCTCTATTTGGTTTCCCAGTCCATTGTAGGTACTCCACTTTTTTTTCCTATTACTCTACACTGCCTACATGATTTAAATATTCATTTTACTAAGTCTTATAGGGCCCCTCTTCTAACTTTTATCAATATTACTATTATCCTTCTTCCTTTCTCACATCTTTTGATTCCTCTGGCCCTAATCTTTTGCCTTCAAGGGAACATAGAAAGCAGCAAGGAAATAAAATAAGAAGAACACAGTGTCAAAGAGAAAACTTAACACACACACAGAACCACCAGCTAAATAAAACTCTAGAGCAGAGAGAGAAGCTAATCAACTGAATAAGCCCATCAAGATAAAATGATGACTAGAGGCCAACAAAAAATTACAAACCACACTGAGAAACAGGAAGACATGGACCAGTCCAATGAACAAACTAAAAACCAGGAAGAGATACAGAACATTGAACAAGTAATCAAAGCTTTCCAAACAAATATCATGGACCAACATAATGCAGTGAAGGAAGAGATTAAGGATATTAAGAAGACACTGGGAGAACATACTGAAGAAATTGTAAACATACATAAAAACATAACGGATATGATGGTGATCAATGGCACAATCCAAGAAATCAAAAAGATGCTGGATTCACATCACAGCAGATTTGAACAGGCAGAAGAAAGAATTAGTGATGTGGAAGACAATATACCTGAAATCAAAGAGTAGAACAGATAGGAAAAATGTTTAAAAAATGTTAATTTTTTTTGTTTTTTTCCCATTTTTTGAATCCCAATCCTATAATTTTATTTTTAGTGTTTTTTTTTAAAGCTTCCATGTATTTTATCTCTTACATTTAAAGTTATCATTATTATTTCATTTTCTTATTAATTGTATTTGGCTATTATATGGGCTTCATCTTTAAGGAAAGTTTGGATCACAGAAGGGTTACAATGGGAGCGGGAGAGGATCATTGGTGGGGGGTGTAAGGGACGGGGGCTTGATGGGAGGAAGTTCATCTGAATATACATAAAAGATATATAAAATTGTTCAAATGATCAAGGGTTGGGGCATGGTCACAGTGGGTGGAGAATCACTCAATAAATGAGGGAATACTGAATTCCCAGCCTGGAGAGCTCTGCCACATTCTCCAAGGGAGCAGCAACAGCCCCCCAGGTGCAGGGGCAGTGTCTGGCAAAGGAGGATGATCCACTAATGGGTTCTTGTTATTGATGACTAGCCTTATGAGTCTTTGCTCTTGTAATTGAAACTTAGCCTATTGTTATGGGGTGCCTAAGGGTTGCCTCCTGAGAGCCTCATTGTTGCTCAAATGTGGCCTCTCTCTAAGCAAAACTCAGCATATGAATGCATTACCTTCCCCCCAGCATGGGGCATGACTCCCAGGGATGAGCCTCTCTGGCAGTGGGGGATTACTACCAAGTGCCAGCTGTCAATACGACTGGAAAAAGACCTTGAATAAAAGTGGGAAAAGGTAAAGACAAATGAGTTCATATGGTTAAGAGACTTCAAAGAGAGTCGGGAGGTCATCCCAGAGGTAACGCTTCTGCACACCTCAGTAGGATCTCATAGAACACCAAATTGGATATCACCCCAAACAGAGGGGCTCCTGAGGGCTCTGGAGACACCCAGGTCCTATATAAGGGGGGATAGCTCTAGAGATTGATGCCTTATCAGTGGGCTATACTTTGGAACCTGTGCTCCTGAAAGTGACAGAGTTGGACTCAAATAAGTTCTCCCTGCACATGGTCCATCAGTCCCTTCTATTCAAATCTATATGTGGTGCTGGAGTTTGTAGGTGTACTTCCAGACTGGAGCCTTTGGCCTGCCCATGTGCCAGCTGTGCCTGGAATCTTGGTGGAGCTGCAACTCCCACTCTACAGCTCAATGGACTCACCCAAGACACCTGGTTGGGAGATGATGATGGAAAATGGCCATCCCAGGGAATGGAGAGAGTCTGCAGCTGCAGGCAGGATAATCCCATCTATCTTATCCATGGGATATAAGCCTCCTTTCACTTGGAGGTGGAGTGGACATCACTATCCCAGACTCCTCAGGATTGGGGGAAGAGCTATGGACTAGAGTGGACTTACTGATATTCTGCTGTAGACATATTGTGATTCAAGCAATGGAAGAAATTACAACATTGATGTGGAGCCAGTGGCCACTGGGTGCTTTCAGGGCAGGGAGAGGGAAAAGCTGTTGTAACACAGGGGCTTTTTCGGGACTTGGGAATTATCCTGAGTGACATTACAATGACAGATATAAGCCATTTTACATCAGCATATAACATGCAGAACTGTGTGGGAGAGAGTGTGGTCTACAATCTGAACTATGGTCCATGCTTAGTGGCACAGCCCCCGGATGTGTATATCCATTGCAGGTGATGTGCCACACTAATGAAAGATGTTTATGTGGGAGGTTGTGGGAGGTGTGGGAGGTGGGGAACATGGGAATCCCTGTAATTTTTGTGTAACATTTATGTAATCTAAGCATCTTTTAAAATATTACAAAAAAGAAAACAGGTGATATAAATCAGAAATAATAAAATTTCAGGAAAATAAAAAAAAAAAGAATATATAAAGTAATCCTCCAATTCAACAACAAAAAGACAACTCAATTACAATATGTACACAAGACTTGAAAAGACATTTCTCCAAGTAACATATACAAATGGCCAAAATCACTTGAAAAGATACTCAGCATCAATAATCATTAGGGAATTGCAAATCCAAATCACCATGCAATACCATTTCACACTCAATAAAATGGCCACTATTAAAACACACACACACACACACACAGAAAATAATAAGTGTTTGAGAGGATGTGAAGAAACAGAACAGTCGTTTGCTATTGGCGGGAATGTAAAGCAGTGGAGCTGATGTGGAAGACAGTTTGATGATTCCAAAGAAAGTTAAGTATAGAGTTCTTTTATGTTGGGAGGTTTTTGATTACTGATTAAACTTCTCTACTTGTTATGGTTTTTTGAGATATATTTCCTTTTGAATCAGTGTAAGTAGTTTGCGTTTTCTTAGGAATTTGCCCATTTCACCTAGGTTATTTAGTTTGTTGGCATCCAATTGTTCAAGAAATCCTCTTATAATCTTAATTTCTTTGACATCATAATGTCCTCCTTTTCATTTCTGATTTTGGTTATTTTTGTCCTCTTTCCTTTTTTACTTTAGTAGTATAGTTAAAGCTTTGTTGATTTTATTGATCTCTTCAATTTTTGGTTACATTGAGACTATTTTTTATTCTTTATTGCATTTATCTCGATCTAATCTTTTTCATTTCTTTCCTCTGCTTGTTTCGAGTTTAATTGACTCTTCTTCAAGATTCTTCAGCTGCGAGGTTAATTCTCTGATTTGAGATCTTTATTCTCTTTAATATAAGCATTTAGAGTTATAAATTTCCCTCTGAGCACTGCCTTTGCATGAGACAAGGATGCCTGCTTTCACCACTGTTATTCAATATTGTGCTAGATGCTCCTACCAGAGTAATTAAGCAAGAAAAGGGTAAAAGCTATGCAAATTGGAAAGGAATAAGTAAAGTTCTTGCTATTTGCAGACAGAAAGATTGTATATATAGAAAATCCAAAGGAATCCACAAGTAAACTATTAGAGCTAATAAATGAATTCATTCAAGTGGCAAGGTACAAGATCAACACAAAGAAAACAATTGTGTTCCTATATGCTAGTAATTAAAAATCTAAAGACTAAATTAAAAAAACAACTCTATTTACAATAGCACCTGATACAATAAAATATCTGGGATAAATTTTACTAAGGATGAAAAAGAGTTGTGCATTGAAAAATAAAAAGAAATTATGAAGACCTAAATAGGTGGCAAGGCATCCCATGTTCATGAATTGGAAGATTGTTAATATATCAATATTATCCAAAGCAATATACAAATTCAATGCAATCCCTACTAAAATTCCAACAGTCTTTAAAATTTTTTAGCTATAATTGTGTATTCTCTCTTTTTTCCTTTTTTTTCTTTTGTAATAATGAATTTTATTTTTAGAGAAGTTTTAGATTTACAGAAAAATTGCACTAACAGTATAGAGAATTCCCATATAATCACCCCACACCCACACACATAATTTCCCCTATTATTAACATCTTAAATTAGCATGGTAAATTTGTTACAATTGATGAACCAATATTGAAGCATTGCTGTTAACCAAAGTCTATAGTTTACATTGTGGTTTACACTTTGTGCTGTACAGTTTTATACACTTTCACAAATGTGCAATGTCATGTGTCTGTCATTGTAGTTTCATATCAAACGATTTCACTGCCCTGAAAATGCCCTGTGTTCCACCTATTTATCCTTCTCCTACCCTTCTAAACCCCTGGCAACCATTATCTTTATATCAATGTTACAGGTTCTTCCATGAACACAAGATAATAACTACAATCTACTTTGGTACATGGTTACACTCCTCCCTTATGTTTCTTTATTCCTCAATCTAGAGGGATTTGGGGAGATGTCCGCTCTGACTGCTTCAGACCAAGAGGAACTTTAGATATTATGGGGCACATGGAAAAAAATGGTTTTGCTTGCAGTTTTAGAAACTTCTTGCTTTGGGGATAGGATTTTTCCATCATAATCATTTTGTTGGTTATCCAGGGCAAGCCTGAAGAACTGGAGTGTAAGAGTTGGCTACAATTCTCCAGTGGCCTTTTTTGCAGAAATGAAAAAAACAATTATCAAATTTATAGTATTGCAAGGGGCCCTTGCAATCTTAAAAAAGAAAAACAGGGTTGGAGGACTCACATTTCCTAAATTCAAATTATATTGCAAAGCAACAATAATCAAAATAGTTTGGTACTGGCACAAAGATAGACAAATAGATCAGTGGGACACTGGAATTCTAAAGGAGCTGCTCCAGGTGTGAACTGCTTCGTATGTTGTAGTTCACTTTCTAGCTCCCCCCTTTAGGAATTTCAGGTTTATTCCATGTTCCTCAGAGTGATGTTAAAAGATGGCCTTTAGTTGTCAGCCTTCTTTGAGGATTGCCTTTGGAAGTCTGAGCAAGGAAGAAAACTGCCTTGCCCAAGGTCCAATCTCCTTCCTGGGGCAGCCTGCACCCACTGACTGAGCAGCTTGGAGCTGAAATTCTCACCCCCATGAAGTACAACTCTAGAAGACCACCTTAGTCTTAGAGCTTCCTGTACAGTTGACTGAGATTTTGTTGGGATTGCACTATAGCTCCACTTTTCCTATTCTTTATCCTAATCCAGCTTTCTCTTCCTTCCCTCTACAGATATTGATTCCAAGGGCGCTTCTTAGATGTCATTAACTTCAAACTCATCTTCATTTTAGTCTCTGCTTCCTGGGTAACTCAACCTGGAAAAATGACCTACAGCATTTGCTAATGGCAATTTAACAGTGATTTGAAGCACACCATGTAATCTGTGTGTGTATTTGTATTTGTGTGTGTCCTGTAATTAATGTATGATGTCATCATATACATGTATGTATATGTGTGAGTGAGCATGTGTGTATAATTTTATGTAAATCACATATTACTATATATCTTGTCTTGTGTGATACTCTTATTTAGGAGTATTTTGTGATAGTGCTTCCAAATCAGTAACCCTAGATATCTGTCCTCCTTTATAATGACTGCATAATATTCTGTTATTTTGATTTAACACAATTTATGAACCAATTCCCTATTAATGAACATTGCAAAAACTTCCAAATTTTCAATGTTATGAATATCACTATGATTAAAATCTTTATACATATACCTTGTCCTATATATCCAATTATCTACATTAGAATTAATTCCATGTGTAGCATTATTAAGTCAATCTATCAATCAGAGTCCAGGCCAGAAATGGATGGGACATTCAAATTGGTGAATTTCAGAATTTGATAAAAAACTGTTTAGAGTCGTGTGGGAAGCATACAGGAAAAGCAAAAAGGATGGTGAATTGTCCCGGGACTAGTAACAGTGGGCAGACTTTTCCACTCCTAGACCTAACAGGCCAAATCTAGTGGAAAGCTAGAAATCAAGAAGACCACTTTCTGCAGTTCAAACAGGTAAGCCTTCCAGGCACAGAGCAAGACAGAGAAGGTGGAAAGCGACCTAGAGGGGAAATCCAAAGATAGCCAGCACAGTTCATCTTTACATTCTGCAAAAACGTCTTCTAGAGGTTACACATTTTATTAAATTTCTCAGCATTTTCTGAAATGTTATGGCACTAAAGTTAGAAAGCTGATATCTTGATATCTCCCTAAAGTCTGAGAGGGAGCATGATGCTGTCTTTTCTTGTAAGAGGGTGGTTGAGGCAGTGTTACACTGTGTAGTAAGACAGAGTCAGATTGGGTATGAATCTGGCATCAGGGCTTCTAAAGCCCATCCAGATGGCCGGTGTTCATTCCTGGTGAGTATAACACAGTTTCTGGGGATTGTTAGGAGCATCTTCTAGTGTAAAGTTATGATTTGTGGGATTACAAAAGCCAAGCCCCTACAGTTCTGAGCAAAGTGTGTTTTAACTTTATTTTAAAAGAAGTTTTAAATTACAGAAAAGTTATATAAAAAATATAGGGTATTCCCATATACCTCACTGCCTCCCCCTCTCACATTTTCCCCTATTAATAACATCTTACATTAGTGTGGTACATTTGTTACAGTTGATGAACAAATATCAAAGCATTGCTACTACCATAGCCTACAGTTTACATTATAATTTATAATTTGCACCATACAATTGTATAGGTTTTGACAAAATGTAAAATGGCCTGTATCCATAATTGCAATATCATGCAGAACAATTCTAATGCCCTGTGTTCCACCTATCCTTCCCTCTCCCTCTCCTGAGAACCTCTGGTAACCACTAACTTTATACCAATGTTACAAGTTCTTCCCTTACTACAGTAATAGTAAGTCTACTTTGGTCCATGGCTACATTCTCCCCTTATGTTTGTTCATTCCTCAATTTGGAGGATTTGAGGATGGTGATGCCTGCTCTACTTCAGATTGAGAGGGTCTTAGATCTTATGGGACAGATGGAACTATTTTGTTTGTAGTTGTGGATACTCTGCTTTTTGGGATGGGGTTGCCCTTCATCATCATTTTGTTAGTTGTCCTGGGCAAGTCCAATGAACTGGAGAGTAGGTTTTGGCTGCAGCTCTGCAGAGATTCAAGTTGAGCAAAGTGTTTTGAACGTAATAGGTTCCTTGCAAAGTTGACTAAATACATACATACATGATTATAAGTGAAAAATTAAATTGATAACTTCTTTGTGTTAAAATTAATAGCAGAATATGTTCTTCCTTGAAGAATGCCTCATGTTTATTGAACAAGAAAGTGATTAATTTTGTTTAATTCAATTTAGTTACTTGTTCCTCAAGAGTTTATTATTCAGGTCCCAACAACTCCACTTATTCATTTTATAATCTTGGGCAAATTTCCTAACCTCCCTGAGCTTCACTATCCTTGCCTAGAGAATTGGAATGACAATAGTGCCTACCTTAATAGTATGGGAATTTAATGTGATAAATTGTAAAGCAATCAGCATACAGCACATCATATAGTAAGCATTAAGTGCTTACTGTTGCTACAATTAGTGTTAAAACAAAATGCGTAAACAGAAATAGAAAGTGTTTTAAGGCCAGTTAGCCTTCCCCAATGACGTCCCTCAGCTACATGACTCTGTCTCTTGTTTTCTCTCTGCCCTTGAGCTTGTAGCTCAACCCCCTATCAAGTTTGTGTTCCTCTCAAATGATAGGTCTTGCCCTTTATATAAGGTTTGCTTTTCTCTGAGAGTTGCATATTAAGTTCTTCTCCAAGAGCAAAGCATTCTTCCCAAAGGGCTCAGTCTCTTTATTTTTATGTCCAATAATGTCATAATGCTACTTTTAAACTGCACTTTTCTTTTCATAAAAGCCTTGTCATTATAAAGGTGCCAGTGTAAGTGATATTCAGCCAATGCACCCAAAGCCTTCGTGGTGCCTCAAGCAAACTAAATTGGGTTGGGTTGGGTTATTTGGACTAACAGAGATCCAGATAATTTTTCTTTTTCTAAGGAAGCAGCACAGGCAGAATTGAAAGGCGTTGGAGACAGAATTACTTGAGTTCAAACACTGGCTGGGCTTATAATGCTTTATATGTGATCTTTCTTTTAATCTTTCTATCTTCACCATTCTATGTGGAGGGACTTTTACTATGTATGTGACAAGGAAACAAAAATTGAGTGATCATCGTCATTATTATTACCAGCACTAGAACAGATACAGTTTAAAGAGCCCTTCATTTATTCTGGATCAATGTAATGGCTAAATGTGCATACATGGATTGGATTATTGGCACTTCTTACATGCTTAACACTTCCCAGTTCCTTCCTCCTTTATATTATTTAAGCCATACAATAATCTCATGAGGCAGATCCTATTGTTATGTTCATTTTATAGACAAGGAAACTGAGGGACAGAGAAATAAGGAATTTGAATTCTCACAGGTTATGAAGGCAGGGTTTACAGCCAGGCACTCTGACTCCACCTCTCACGCTCTCCTTAGCTGATACCCTGCCTCCTCCCATTATCACTGCTGATTGTCGGCAGCAACGTAGGGTTGCTTATACCGCCTCCTTCACCTTCTAATCAGGAAAAGGGAAAAACTACCAGTGCTTGGCGTTGGAGCAGCTGTTTATGCAGTCTTTCTTTCCCTGACAATATAAAAAGGGGGGCAGGTTTCAAGTAGAAAATAAAATATGCTTATTTTAGAGTACAGACACTATGATGGCAGAGATTGGTGTCCTTTTTGTAGAAATTGCCTGACACACTGTATTTTTCAGGTGAGTAAATACATGAAGTAGCGTACTTGCCCCCTCTGTGCAAGCATCACCTACAAGCTGGGGAATATTTGTGGGAATTTATAGAATTTTCCCACAGAATTACTCCAACTGTAGGTGCGTTAATGCATAACTTCAAAAGCTGCAGTCTGATTTGTCTTCAGATACGGAAGGAAATGCATGAATAAGTCAATCCTTGTCTACACTCGTAAGCTGGAGACCCAATATTCTCTCTAAATTTGGCACAAATTGTTTTTGTGTTTCATGTACAATCATTAGAGTGTGTACTGTGAAGCTGAAGTCTTTCCTAATTTTTAATTTTCACACCTCTAGTCTTCTATTTTATGTTTTAAAGAATATCATTTCCCCCCTAAATGTACACTTATACCACTTTCCTCTCAGAATATTTTGCTTCTTTTGGCAATTTTCCTCTTTGACTATTTTATTTTGATGCATTTCTCTATCATACAGAGTACATTTTCAGATATTTTTTTATCCAGGAAGGGTAAATAGCTGTTGGAAAGTCCATCTGTTGCTCAAGTACCTATTGGCTAGATCCCGACTTGTCAAACTCTTTAGACATTGCTCTGTTGTCATCAGGTGCTTAATGTAGCAGAAAAGAAGTCCCTTGCAAAAGTAATTTTTCTTTTTCTTTTACATGTAAACATTTTTTTCTCTGTCTGAATGCTTGAAAGATTAACTTTTTTCTTGGAATGCAAAATGTACATTAACATGTCTGTGTATAGTTATCTTTTCATTCATTTGTTCATCAGTCATTCTGGGCTCATTTAAATCTGAAGTTTTAAGCCTTCAGAACAGGAAAGTGTTCTTTATTGTTTATCTAATTATGGCTTTGCCTTTCCTCTGTTTCTCATTTTTAGAAAATTTCCTGGAACTATTCTCTACTAAAGTTATCTTACTCTTCATATGCTTTCTAATAAATTCTAGAAGAAATCAGCTGATCTTCTTAATCAGGGATTGGCAAACTATGGCCCATGACTTGTTTTTGTATGGCCATGAGTTAAAAATGGCTTTTATATTTTTAAAGAGCTCTTTAAACAAAAGAAAAGAATAGTTTAGGACAGACTATATGTGGCACACACAGCCTAAAATATTTACTATCCATCCCTTTACAGACAAATACTCCTTATTTCTGTACTAAATCAAAGATTCTTTTGCTTGCATTATTCACTATGTTTTTTACTACCTCAACTTAGTCTTTTAATTTAGATATCATATTTTTTCCATATGAAAATTTCTTTCCTGGATTTATCTTTCCTATATTTTTAATGGATGCAATGTTTGTTTTCTTTTTCGAGAAGCAGCACTTCTTTCCTTGTTAATATAAAATGTGGGACAGGTTTCAACTAGAAAAGAAAATAAGTTCATGCTATAATATGAGCATTATGAGGGCTGGACTTTGTGTCTATTTTGTTCTCTGTTTTATCCTGAACACATCAATGATAAAAGTTCTTCCATTGCTAGAATAACAATGAATCTGTAGTGGAATAACCATAAGTCTACTCTAGTACATTGCTCATTCACCAATCCTGAGGATTCTGGGATAGTAATGCCCACCCCACCCCTAACTGAGAGGGGGCTTAAATCTCATGGGGTTGATGGATGGGACTATCTTGCTTGCAGATGCAGCCTCTCTCTGTTCCTTGGGATGGACAACTATCTCCTTGACAGTTGTCCTGGTTAAGTCCCATGAACAGCAGAATAGGTGTTGAAATTCTCTTGAGATTCAGGGCCCAACTGGCACATGGACAGCCCAAAGATTTAAGTGTCTTGGGCATACTCTTATCAGGTCTAGTACTAACTATAGGTTCAAATAGAAGGGGCAGAAGAACCATGTGTAGGGAAGTCACAAATGAGTCCATCTCTGTCACACTAGGGACTGTGAATGGCCTTAAATAGCCATCCTTAAACAGGCATACTCCAATTCATTTCCACACAAATAGTTCTTTATCCTCCAACAACCATGTAAAATAGATTAAAAAAAAAAAAAATCTTCACATTCAGTATGAAGAAACCGAGTTTCTGAGAGATTAAGTGGCTGCCTCAGGGTCATGTGGTTGGCATGGTCTCAGCTTCCACTTCTCTCACACTCTGTCCTCCTCTCAGAGCTTTCTGCAGAGGTGGAAAAGGCCCACCCACCTGTTCTGATCTGAAGTAATGCCAAGCATGACTCTTACCTAAAACAGCAACCATGCCACCTTCCTTCCTCCATTAGCAAACTACTGGGTAAGAGAATCCAGTCCTTAGAATTCAGTGAGAACATTAATTTTCTTTGCTGCAACCAATATAAGAAAATTGATCCAGACTACATCGGGGTGTGCACTTTCTGATCTGCTGGTATCTGACATTCATCCATTTGATCTCCTTACAGCTCAATGCATCCTATTTCTGCAATTTGGAGTTTAAAAGGTGAGTGATTTGTATCCATCAGCTCTGCACTGACAACAGGGCTAAATCCATCATTTGACATTACCTGGTCTTCCTGCGCAGGCTGCTAAATGCCTTCCAAAGCCACTGAAATTGATGGTGACAATTTTTCACATTCCTCATTTGTGGTTTACAGTGTGACTCTCTTCAACTTCAATCTCTCTAGGGACTAAATCCAGTCTGTTTTGTGTTAGATTTTGCAGTTATAACCTATTTCATCTTTGGAAGTTACACCTTGAAAGAGCCTTTTCTTACATCGGAATCTGCCAACACAGTTACAGTTAATAAGATTTTCTTTTTTATTCTGTTGAGCTTTTTTCCCTCCACTGGTCAGGAGTGGTATGTTGTAAGGTGTTAGCATCAAATGCTTCCAGAATGCCTGCTTTGATTTGATCATCTCCCTGTTTTGTTGAGTTTTATTTTATAGTAATGTATATGTCCAACAACGTGCTACATGTATATATAGTCCAACTCTACTCGTTGGACTGGTTATTTTGAAAAAAATGCCTAACAGCAAAACATCAAGTAACAACTGCTTAGTTAACAGAACTAGGTTGGCCAGAAGGAGTGGAAGCAGAATTGCTGAGTAAGTGGGCACTAAGTACAATTTTATAGATGTGGACAACTATTGTCCATGGATGTGGACAGCTATTGTCCATGGCATCTACTAGAGAGAGGGCTGTTAATTTTCACCAAAAGTCTCATAGAACTCATGAAGCAAAGATATAACACTCCAGAAAGACAGAAAGTGCTGAACTAATTAAGGTTATTAACCAAAAATGTATCTTCAGTTCACTTATCCATTATCATTATGGAATAGTACTTTAAATACACATAGACGCTGAGTTGGCCTTGAAGTTGTGTTGCTCAGTATAGAGAATAATTTTTGAACTTACTTTTGTTTTTTTCATAAGGTTTTGGTTGCTTTTATATTTGTTCTATAATGTTAATTAATAACTGTGATTTCTAAACTTCAAAACATGTGGTAATTTCCTTACTCTCATTATTTCCTTGAGAGTCCCATCACCCCTGATTATGTATAGGATTGATGTAAAGGTGATCAATAGTTAAAATCATGTCCATCAACTGCAAACAAAATTATCTAGATTTTAAAGTATCTACTGTAAACAAACATTTTTATTGAATATTTTCTATATACAAAGCCCTTTGAAATCTACTTCTTAATTAAGGTGATGCCAAGGAGAATAAAATCTGTGTACTAATCTCCAGGGATCATTTTTCCTAAAGGGGAACTCTGGCATGTTATATATAAATGGATCAAAGCATGAAAGCTAGTGTTTCATAACCAAAGTTTTAATTTTAATGCATTTTATAAGTTTATATAGACAAATGGGGAGGGAAAACAGACTATGTTGGAATTATTATGTAGAGAATATACTTCATTCAATTTAATAAACAAGAGAGCATGTTAAATAGACTTCAGGTTCATTAAATTGGAAATAGTGTTCAGGCAAGAATATACTGATATAAAAGCCATACAGATACTGCTCTATGACCAGCTTTTTTATTCTATCTGTATTCTCCTTCTGTATCCAATTCCTGCTCATGAGGGCATTTGTGAACATACAACATTCTGTGGAAGGATGAGCAAGGAGGGGTTTTCAGCTCACAGACAACATTTTATCTGCAGCTAGTGCTGCTTCCTCCTGACTCTTGTGATAATTCCTTAGGTCTTTCATTATAGTTCCTTGGGAACATTTATTGGGAGGTAGATTCTGAAGCTACTGACTATAGCTTTGTTATTCTCTGTTTGAAAATATCCATTCACAAGTAAAGCATTTGAGAATGATAGGGAAGGGAGCATTTTTACATCTACATTGCTAACCTTAATTTCCTTCTTTGTGTTTTTTCATACAGTTTTTCTATATCTGATTTTTTATGTGAGGATTTTCTCCTTCAATACTTTTCATTCCTCAGTAAGGTGTCATAACTTGGGGTGGTTTATCCCATTATGGCTCTTTCTGCAGTCACATTCACTTTGGATGACTGCAAATTAAATCATCTCTGAGCAGCTTCTGCAGAGGGAGAAGCACTTTTAAATTTAAAAATATCTAGACTCCAGAATTGAAACCCTATGTGGTAAATGGAAGTGATGTGGCCACACACAGAGAAGGTAGAAAATTCTTAATAAGAACTCATGGAAGACAAATTTCAAGTCACGTTCAAAGACCTTGACAGCCAGCCACGCCAGGGCCCTGGACACAATCTTTCAATGGTTCCCAAATCCTTCTGGAATAAAGGTAAAGTTTCTTGTCATGGTGTGCAAGACCCTCCACAACTCAGCTCTGACTATCTATTCTGTCACCACCTTCGAGAACTAGTTGCCTACACACCAGGCTGATGCACAGTTCCATACTTCTCCTACACTGTCCTTTTATCTGGGACTTGACCTCCTATTCCATATTTTCCAAGCTAAACTCTTTACATGGATCAAATCAGCTAGACCTATTGTGATTCTAGCAATGCAAGAAATTACAGGATGTGGAGGCAGTGGCCACTGGAGGCTCTGAGGGCAGGGGTAGGGAAAGACAAGTGTAATGCGGGGGCTTTTTTGGGACTTGGGAATCTTCCTGAATGGCATTGCAATGACAGATATATGTCATTATATATCTTCCCATAGCCTGCAGAACTGTGTGGGAGAGAGTGTAAACTACAATGTGAACTATGGTCCATGCTCAATGGCAATGCCCCAGGATGCCTTTATCAATTGCAATGAATGTGCCACACTAACGAAGGATGTTGCTTATGTGGGAGGGTGTGGGAGTTGTGGGGAGTGGGGCATATGGAAATCCTTATATTTTTTGTGTAACGTTTGTGT
>JAQZBX010035609.1:0-24494 GCA_029593785.1 Cabassous unicinctus
TGCAAAGCCTGAATCTCTCTCTTGCCTTTGGAACTCTGTTCTGGTCTTCTTTGACCCTGCCTGGATCAATATGCAAATAAAACCTGGATATTTATAATCTATAATGGGAAATTGTAGCATGTAAATTGGTCCTCTTTATCACCCTTCAGCCCAATCCTCTCTAACTGGGACCTATGATCTGTTATTTTCTCCCATTTCTCTTCTCACCATTCCTTAATCAATTAGTGGCCTAACTCATCTGTTATGCCCTTGAAATTCATTTCTACAGCATAGTCAAGAACCGTGACAAAGTCTAGAAACAGCATTACATAGGAAGGGGTGGTGGGTATAATTCTGATGAAACAATGAGTAAGAGATATTTTAGTATTATTAAAAAAGGATTAGCAAAAAAATAAAAAGAAATAGCTAGGTTTGAAATATGCTATGAATCTAGTCTTTCCAAGATCTCTGATTTAACCAACTAAGTCTTAAGGTGCTGTGTTCACTAGTTTATGTAATATTTGCATTTTGTCTTTGATGTCTTTAATGTTTTCCATGTTTGAATGTCTATGGATGGGGTCAATAAATGGGGCCTTTCTGGGGAGTCTAAATTAGCACAGATCCAGGAATTTGATAGACTTTCTACATGATCAGTCCATTGTCTTGCTGGGAAAAAAAGATGATGAATGACAAGTGACTATGAAGACGGTAAGGGTAAGAAAGAAATTTTAAAAATGGCTAGGATTTATTATTCATTATTGAAGGGACAAAGATGGACTGAGGTGAAGGTGGGATTGAAAATATGAATGAGATCTAATAAGATAATAATGAATATTATTGAGTTTATTTCATTTGATGAAAATCAAGTCTTGTCTTGGTTCTTGTGTTAGCTCTCTTCATCAGACGCCATTCACTTTTGGGTGACTTAAGCCTAAGATTACCAGTATTAACTGTACAGACCTGTTCTGGAGTTTTGGGATAGTGTCTATGTCAGATGCTGTCTGATTCTGATCCTTGGTCATTTTGAGCTTTAGATGTCCAGTAGTTATGGATTTCCAGGCAGGGTAGGACATTTCTTTAAAGAAAAATGGGAATCCAAGAATCAATGCTTTCTAATTTAGCTGCACACAAATAAGTTAGAAGTGTCTAGTAGGGTCCTTTCTACTCATGTTGAGTGTATCTTTGTGGAAATGTCTTTTCCAATATACAAATTACCAGGCTGAAGATTGCAGTTTTGGATATCTTTCTGTCCCAAGAGTCCACTGTAAAATGGTTGCTCTACCAGGGTTTCATTTATCTTCAATGATTTGATTGTTTACTGGCAATAAGTTAGCATATTTTCTTTTATGAGGCAGGGCTCATATATTCTATAATTTTCTTAGGTTTCTGTGTTATCATTTCAAATGAAGATAACTCATGTTTCTCTACTAACTATAGTTACTACTAATATTTTGATGATATCTTTCATCATTTGTAACAAGAATGCAAGGTGCTAGTGGTGGGGTGATGTATGGGAGCCTGTATGTTATGCATGCATGTTCTGTAGGCTAACCAATTTTTAATTAATAAATGAAGGAAAGAAACTGATAGTCTAAAATAATAATATTAGTAATACAAATAATTAATAATACTACTAATAAAGAAGGCAGTTGGATGAAATTCTTAAGGCTCTGAAAGAAAACAACTACCAGGCAAGAATTTTTTATCCTGCAAGACCCACTTTCAGAAAGAGGGAGAGAATAGGATATCTGTAGATAAACAAAAGATAAAGGAGTTCCTTACCACTGGCCTTGCCCTACCAACAGTGATAAAGGGTATTCTTAAGACTTAAAGGAAAGGACACTAGACAGTGGTATGTACCTTACTTCCTACAGGTGGTAAAATGCAAATGCATTAAAAGTAATGATAAATTATTGTTTCTTATGTACAATGTACAAAGACATAAGAAATAACAAGCACAAAAAATTGTGGGGGGACAGAATGGTGTAGGAAAAGTATATGTGCATTCTATTGAAGTTAAGTTGGTATTGAACCAAGTATGTTTACTATGTATTTAGGATGCTGAATTTTAAACCCATACTAACAACAAGGAGAATATATACAGAAAAAATGAGAAGTTGTGCAATATGTTAAAACACAAAAAAAGCAAATAAATATAAAAGTATGCTTTAATGGAATTGAGGGACAAAAAGTTATTACAGTTAAAAGGCTAAAAAACAAAATGGCAAAGGAAAGTTCCATATTACCAACAGAGACTTTAAATGTAAATGGATTAAACTCTCCAGTCAAAAAGGAGGGTCTGGCAGAATGCATAAAGAAGCATGATGCATCTCTACTTTATCTATTAGAGATTCAACTTAAATTCAAAGATACATGTAGGTTGAGGGTGAAAGGATGTAAAATATACCATGCAAGTAGCAACCAAAACAGAGCTGGGGAAGTTATACTAATATCAGATAAAATAGACTTCAAGAAACAGCAGTTATGAGGGACAAATATGGTCAATTTATTCTGATAAAGGGGACAATTCAACAGGAATATGTAACAATTAAAAATATATAGGCAACTAACAGCATAGTCCCAAAATATATGAATCAAATACTGACACATTTGAAAGAGAAATTGGTGATTTCACATTTATAGTAGGAGAATCTACTGCAACACTCTCAATAATGGATAGAACATATAGTCAGAAGATCAGTAAGGAAGTAAAGGAATTGAATGATAAACTAATCCAACTAGAGCTAACAGACTTATAAAGAACAGTGAACTCAACAGAAAACAGAATTCACATTCTTCTCAAGTGCATGTGGATCATTTTTCACGATAGAACGTATGTTGAGTCATAAAACAAATCTTAATTAAATAAAAAGTATTGAAATCAGACAATGTATATTCTTCAACCACAACAGGATGAAGCTAGAAATCATTAAAAGAGAGAGAAAAGTAAAATTCACAAAAAAGTAGAAATTAAACAACATACTCTTAAACAACTAATGGGTTAAATAGAAAATCAGAAGTGAAATTAGGAAATATTTTTAGGTGAATGAAAATGAAAATACAGAATGCCAAAACCTATGAGAGTTAGCAAAGGCAGTGCTAAGAGAGAAACTTATAGCTTAAAAAACTTACATTAGAAAAAGAAGAAAGGCTTCAAATCAGAAACCTAATCTCAAAACTGGAAGAACTTGCAAAAGAAGAGCAAACTAAACCTAAAGTGAGGAGAAGGAAGAGAATAAAAAGATCATAATGGAGATATATGAATTAGGAAACAAACAAACAAGCTAAAAATAAAACAATAGAATAAAAAAAAAGTTGATTATTTGAAAATATCAATAAAATGGACTTTGGTCAGCTTGACTGACCAATATAAGAAAGAGATGATACAAAAATGAAATTCAGAAATGCAAAGGGGGCGTTACTATCAACCCCACTGAAATAAAAATGACTATAAAAGAATACAAAGCACAAATTTATGTCAATAAATTAGATAACCTGCATGAATTGGACAAATTCTTAAAAACACACAAACTACCTATATTGATTCATGAAGAAATAGAAGATCTAAAGAAACCAATTACAAGGAATGAGATTGAATCAGTAATAAAAAACCTCCAGGCTAATAAAAGCATAGGACCAAATGGCTTCATATGGGAATTCTACCAAACATTCCAAGAAGAATTCATTCCAATTCTGCTCAAATTCTTTTAAAAAACTTGAAGAAGCCAGAACATTTCCTAACTCATTGTATAAGGACATCACCCTCATAGCAACTCGCCCCCCCAAAGAAAGATACCACAAGAAAAGAAAACTACAGACCTATATCTCTTATAAACATGGATACAAATATCCTCAACAAAATACTAGCAAACGAAATCCAACAGTATGTTAAAATTATACCTTGATAAAATGAGATTAATCTCTGGTATGCAAGGTTGGTTCAACATGGGAAAAATCAATATAATACACCACAATAACAGAATGAAGGGAGGAGAAATCCATGATCATGTCAATTAAGGCACAAAAGACATTTGACAAAATACAATACCCTTCTTTGATAAAAACACTTAGAACATTTGGAATAGAAATGTTCTTCCTCATGATAAAGAGCACATATGGAAAACCCACAGCTAACATTCTAATTAATGGTGGACGACTGAACATTTTCCCTCTAAGATCAGGAACAAGACAAGGATGCCCACTGTGACAGTTTGAAGCTCTTTTATGAATTCCAAAATGGAAAATATGATGTTCTTGAACTAATTCATTCCTGTGGGTGTTGGACACTTTAGATTGTACTACATCAGTGAAGTGTGTCTCAGGCTGGGTTTCCACCCTCTTACTAGAGGTTTAGGTAAATGGAGACATAGAGAAAGACAGAGAATGGAAGCTGACATTTTTCATTCTTCCATGAAAGAGGATGAGGATTGCTAGTAATGAAAGCCTACTCATTAACTCACTAAGAGCCTGCACCCAGGGAGAAGCTCAAGGCTGAAGAAGGATCCCTATGACTGATAGCCCACAACTGAACTTTGGGAGAAAAAACAGCTGAGACTGAGAAAGGAGGCATGGAAAGAGACAAGCCCTATGACTGGTTGCTCACAGCTGTGCTCAAGGTGATAGTAGATTCTGGAGTCTCAGGCAGGGACCTCAGAAGAGATCAACTGCCATCTTAACCATGTGGCAAGACACCAGTATCACCAGTAGCTGATTTTGTTGAAGAATGCAACTCAAATGATGCTTTGATTAGAATATTTCATGGCATCAAAATAGCAAGGTTTACCCTTTATGAAATTCACATTATAAAAGTCAACCCACTTCTGGTGCTTTGTATTGACAGCCCTTTGGCAAACTAAGACAACCAATGTCACTGCTGTTATTCAACATTGTACTGAAAGCTCTTGCCAGAGAAATTAGGCAGGAGAAAGAAATAAAAGGCATTAAAATTGGAAAGGAAGAAACAAAGCCTTCCTACTTTGCAGATGATATGATCCTTTATTCAGAAAATCCTAAAAAATACACAATAAGCTACCAGGGCTAAAAAAGGAATTCAACAAAGTGGTGGTGTAGAAGATCAACACCAAAAAATCAGTAGTGTTTCTATACACACGCAATAAACAATCAGAAGATGAAATCAAGAAATGAATTCCATTCAAAATAGTAACCAAAAGAATTAAATATCTAGGAACAAGACTCACCAAGGATGTAAAAAATTTTCCACAGAAAACTACAGGACATTGCTAAAAGAAATCAAAGAAGATCTATATAAATGAGAGGATATTCTGTGTTCAAGGATTGGAAGACTAAATATCATTAAGCTATCAATACTACCCAAAGCAATTTATATATTCAATTCAATCCCAATCAAAACTCCAACAACCATTTTTGCAGAAATAGAAAAGCCAATCATTAAGTTTATATGAAATATTATGGTACCCAAAATAGACAAAGTCATCATGAAAAAGAAGAATGAAGTTGTATGACACATACTTCATGATCTTATAACTTATTACAAAGCCACAATAATCAACGTAGCATGGAAATGGCACAAGGACAGGTGTAGATACCAATGGAATCAAATTGAGAGCTCAGAAATCAGGCCTCATATTTTGGCCAACTGATTTTTGACAAGGTAGAAAAGACCGCACAATTGGGAAAGAATAGCCTCTTCAACAAATGGTGTCGGGAAAACTGGATCTCCATTTGGAAAAAAAATAAGAGCCCCTAACACACACCATATATAAAAATCAAATCAAAATGCATCACAGACCTTAATGTAAAAGCTAAAACTCTCAAACACCTAGAGGAAATTGTAGGGAAGCAACTCCAAGACCTTGTGTTAAGCAATTGTTTCTTAGAAATACCAAAGCACAAGTAATAAAAGAAAAAATAGATAAATGGGACCTTGTAAAAATAAAAAACTTTTTATTCTCAAAGGACTTTATCATGAAAGCGAAATGATAACCTACACCATAGGGGAAAATATTTGGAAACCACATATCTGAAAAAGGGTTACTATCCAGACTGTATAAAGAAATCCTTCAATTTAACAGGAAAAGAGAATCCACACAATTTAAAAAATGGGGTAATGATTTGAACAAGATATGCAGTAGCCAGAAAGCACATGAAAAGATGCTCAATGTCATGATCCATCAAGGAAATGTAAATAAAACCACAATGAGATACTATTCACACCAATGAGAATGGCCACTATAAAAAAACAAGAGTTTAAGAGGATGTGGAGAAATAGGAACTCTCATTCATTGTTGGTGAGTATGTAATATGTTGCAGCCATTGCGGAACACACTCTAGCAATTCCTCAAAAAGCTATATATAGAACTACTTTGTGACCTGGCAATCCCACTACTAGATATACACCCAAAATAATTGAAAGCAAGGACTCAAACATACATTTACACATGATGCTCATAGTTAGCATTGCCAAAATTTGGGAGCATCTCAAGTGTTCATCATCTGATGGACTGATAAATAAAATGTGGTATATGCATACAATGTAATGCTTTTCAACCTTAAAATGAAATTAAATTATGATACAAGTGACAACATGGATGAACCTGGTAGATATAAGTTTGTGTGAAATAAGCCAGGCAAAAGGGACAAATATTGTTTTATATCACTGATTTGGACAAGTTAGAATGAGCATACTCATAGTCAGGATCTAGAATATATATTACCAAGGGATAGGGTGAGGATATGGAAAGGTAAGTTAAGGCTTAAAATGTGCAATGTTCCTATTTGGAATAATGGAAATATATTGGTAATTGATGGTGGTGATGGTAACAAAACACGGTGAACAAAATTAACATCACTGAAATATATATCTAAATATGCTTAAAAAGGGAAATGTTAGATCATGTATATGGTAACAGAATAATTTTTTTAAAAATTCCATGGATCTGCACTACAGAAACAGAAAACCTTGAGCTAAACCTTGGACTTTAATTAATAGTACAATTATAAAAATTTGATGTCATCATTTATAAGAAATGTTCCACACCAATGCAAATTGCTGTTGGAGTGGTGATTGGGAATCCCATATTTTATGCATGATTATTCTGCAAATCTGAAAATTCTCTAATAATTCTTTTAAAAGCACATGCTGAAGTAAGGAGATTAGAAGTCTTTAGCTCTAGAAAATGATGTTAGGTTAGCCTGTTCCAACAATGCTAATGTATTTGCCAAAAGGTACAAACCAAAGAGGGATGATTAGAAGTAATAACATGCAAAGTTGCCAGAATGCATGGATGAAGGATGCCACAGTGGCAGGTCTGAGCAATTATCCAGAGGGAAACCTGGGATTCAAACACATGGGATCTCTGGGAGAGTGCAGAGGAGTAAAGATTGAAGGGTGAAATTGCAATTGAAGATGAGTCTGGAAAAGCAATACCATTAATAACTGTAAAATAGTAAGTAATCAGGGCTCATGATGACACACAGGAAGAGATTTCAGCTCAAAATCAAACAATAATGAAAGAGGATATCCCTGCAGAATTAGTAGAACTAACAGAAACCTTTAAACAAAAAGGTTGAGAGAGCACACCTGGTTGGTTAGATTATGGGATGTAAGAGGAAATGGTATTATGCTTCTAGAAATAAAATTGACAATAATGGCCAGCGTAATTACACCTCTCTCTCTTCATCAGCATCTTCACCAGGCACAGCAAGGCCCAGATGGCATTCAATAAATATTAATATGGCACATTTAAGCTGCAAAATTGGTCTGGCCTAATGAAGGGGATATACCATTTACAATAGGCAAATGGTCATCTATAGAAGAATTACAGAATATAGTCAGAGAATTAGTAGGCATTATATGCTTAACTTTTGTGGATCTGATGATGAAATGTTCACAGGCAGTATAAAGGATAAAATCTTCCAAATCATGCTTCCAGCCCAGAATAGGACATCAGTAGTTATTCTAAGCCCATTAGTTGGCTAGCCCATTCTCCAGATGGCACAAGCAATAGCAGACCCAGGTGAGATGGAATTAGTTTGATAAAAAGGGGTAAAGAAATAAAACAAAAAGATCTTCCAAGGGAAGGGAAAGAGGCGGCCCATACATGTATCCTTTAAACCATTATAGGCTGATCTAATTGTTGCAGTCTCCCCACAAAAAAAACAAACAACAACCTAATGTTATATTAGTAGGTCTGTGACAAAAGCTGCCTAAGGAGTAAAGATATCAGCTACTGCCTACATGTAAATCTGTGCCAAGGGTTATTACTCCCTCAGCAGCTCCTGAGGAAAGTAAGTCTGGTATAAGGGAGTGGATACCCCTGTCTCTGAAGGCTAGGGCTGGGGCCACAGTAACCTGAAAATATGGGTGACACCAGGTGAACAGAAGGCTTCACATAGAGCTAGATATCCACTGGTCTTCACAAAACCATTTGCACATTGTAGCCATTATTGATATTGGAGCACAGTGCACACTGACCTATGAGAATCCCTATGAGAAGACCTATGAGCTTCTAAAGGTTATAGAAGGATATGAGGGGAAAGCCATATGAGTAGTGCAAACTACCCAAACATTACAAATGGGATGCCCCACCCTCTATAATTGTGTCATATATATTTCTCCCATACCCAAATATATATTAAGGGCCACCACCAGTGAATTTTGCCTACACATATGCAGGATGAAATAAACTATATGAGGTGTTACTTATTGTTACCTAGAGCACAGAGCACTTGCCTGTAACCAGGAGGGTCACCCATAATAAACAACATTGCCTCCAAGGAGAACATGCTGAAATCAATGAAACACTACAAGAACTGGCCAGAGTGGGGAGCATATGACCAGGACAGAGCCCTTTAATTGTTCTGTATGGCCAGTGAGAAAACCTCATGACAGTTGGAGAAGGAAGGTCTATTATCAAGAATGAAATGAGATTGTTCCTTCTATTCATGCCACAGTTTCAAATTTTGCAATGTTTCTTGATAACTTATTTGCCCAGTTAGGAGAGTTCCAGTATGTATTAGACTTTGTTAACACCTTTCCAGTATCCTATTAGCTGAAGATAGCCAAGGTCAGTAGGCATTTATGTGGAAGTGGGTCAGTGGACTTTCCAGGTTTTACCACAAGGGAATCTACACAGCCTGACCATCTGTCATGCAGTGGTGGCATCTGATCTAGCAAAATGGGAAAAGCCACCAAGTGTTGCTGTGTTTCACTATATTGACAATATTATGCTTACTTCTTATAGTATTACATCTCCAAAAATGGTGCACCTGCCATTGCAGTGCCTGTAATGTTGAAGATGAGCCACCAAAAATGCCTAGATCCAGGGGCCTCGACAGTCTATAAAATTCCTAGGGGGAGTTTGGTCAGGTAAGTCAAAGGTCACTCCTGTCAAAGTTATGGCAAATAGCTATAAAACGGATCCAATCTCTAGGCACTTTAATAGCAAGGCAAGCTTGTGAATTGCAGATTGCCACATATCCAGAAAATTTTGGGTGTGTCCTGTGGCAAAAACAAAGCAGGAAATGAGTGCCACTTATATTTTATTGAGGATTCTGCCTCCAGACATGCCATTCAATTGCTTTTCAGAGATTTTCATGGAATAGAGGGTTGTAATGTTTAAAAGTGGATTTTTTGAGGGGTGGAATGTGATGCCATAAATCAGAGAAGCCATAAATTCCTAAAAAAGACAAACCCCCATAAGTGCATCATAAAATGCACTTGCACATCTCTAAGCATGATAGGTTTCTGTACTAAATCTATTCCTGCTAAGTATCAGTAACCTCAAAGAGACTTATTTATGATCCTGAAAACCCTGACTTGGCTCTGTGCCTTCTTTACTCTTTCCCTATAAAACTCTTTGTAACCTGTTGGGCAGTGTAAACACTACTCTAAAAACCCTGCAGACACCCAGCATCAGCTTCCCAGTCTGTAAGCTCCTTAATGAAATGGTACTATTTTACTATTTGGAGAGGCTTGTTTCACTTTCTGATCTTAAATGCCCATGAAACTTTGGCAGGACATATTGTCATTGCCAGACAAACCCCTAAGGCATACCACTATCTGTGTATATGTTTCCTGTTTTTTGTTCTGCAACTACACAAGCTCTCCTGAGGGCAAAACATTCAGCTTGCTGAGATGACATATCATTAGGTGAGGGATTTCCTTCTATTATTTCATGATTATACATATTAGCATATCCAAAAAGATAGATTCTTGAGCTCTCTTTACGGTAGCAACAACCTTTATACCAGATTATATCTGTATTATCATCTGCGGTTTCTTGTAAATCCATTAAAAGTGTTAACAGTTGGTCAGTTAAAGCCATGCAGTTATAGGAGTTTCTCCAGAAATACCAAGAAGTGAAGTATCAGGATTAAGGTTGTGAAGATGAACAAAGGAGACATTGGGAAGGGAAAGTAAGAGAAATTGAAAAAAAGTTAACCAGTTGGTAGAAAGGGTTTCAACAAAGGAGGGACATAAATAGTTAATGGAGATCCCATAATTAATTCTTCAAATGATTCTAGAAGATTTGATGTGGCAGCAGTGGACCTCATACAAGGGGGGTCCATTGGCTAAGACATCTAACTGCTGGCTATAATATCTAAGAGGTCTATGTTTGTCTCTATGCTTTTGTGTAAGCAAGCCTAAGACATTCCCTTCTTGTTCATAGACAAGGAGTAAAAATTGTAATTTGTAAATAGGTTGTCCAGAGCAGGATTTCCAGCCAACTAGGTTTTATTTCATTGAAGGAACATTGACTAATTTCACCCCATTTAAGGGGCTCAATTAGGTTATATTAAAGGTGGCATATAAAGCTTGAGCCATCAAAGAAATATTAGGAAGCCAATTTTTATGACATCCTGCAAAACCTAAAAATCCTCTTATTTGACATTTGGTGTTGAGAGAGGGAAAGTTAGACTGCTTTGAATTCAGTCATGTTCTAGGAGGAGGCCCTGTAAGCAGAGATAGATGAAGCAGAAAGAATGTGGCCCATATCAGTTGAGGTGTGGACCTTAAAAGGGTTGAAATAGTAGCCAAAAGAGGGTGATGGTTAAATTTCACTTCTTCACCTGAAAGGTTAGGAATATGCATGGGAATTGATTCCTTAGCCTGGTCTGTTGAATATGGTTCAAGGAGTGCCAAATTAATTTCCACCTTTTAAGGGAAAGATAAGTGTGCTTAGAATAATCAAAGGCATCTGTTCCAGTAAAGCAAATTATGGTAGAGGGGGTAGTGAAAATTGATTAGTGTCTTATAAATGTCCTAAGTGAAAGGGAATTGGGAGAATTAAAGGCAGTCATGGGTTTGTTGGAAACTCCCATCATTTGAATGGTTTCTGTACTCTGGGGAGGAGGATTAATGACGGTGGTGCAATTTAAGCAGAGAATGTTGTCCCAGTATCTTTTAGAGCCCATACATCCTTATTTCCAATTATTAGATTTATTTCACCTAAAGATGTGGACAATTGAAACAATTCTGTCACATACCTGGAGCAGTCTTAGCAAATGCCTTGAAAGCCACCTTGCTATTTTAGAGGGCAAAGTGTAGTACTAGAACAACCCAGGATAGCTTAAATATTAAAGCATTGTACCATAACTTATAATGTTAGAAAAATTTATGTACCTCTTGCACAGATATCAGGAGGCAGGCAGAGCTACAGATTTAACGTTAACCACACTTAGCTACACCAAACAAGGTATAATCATGCACTTCCTCACTCATTATCTTTACTTGCATCTGTATATTCACATCTGTCATTGTATATACCTGCAAATCATTATCACCCCCATCCTTATCACCCCGAGATTACCTGACTCCAGGTACCATGCATATTTTAAGATTAACTGAGAAACAAAAAAACCCGAATTTTTCCAGACCTGTCTTAGAAATGTCACGCTAATGATTAACTTTCTTTTTTCAACTACTGCAAAAGCTGTGAGAAAAGCACTTAACAGGGAGGCTGATTTGAGATTATACATCTCCAGTATCCCACCAGTGAATAAAGCCTTGTTTCCTTCCTAGCCTAGTTGGTGTGTCTCTCTATGCTGGCATTCAGTTGCCATTCAGGGATTTTCATGGAAGAGAGGGTTTTAGAATGTAAAAGTGCAGAATGCAATGTGAGTACCACCCTGTCCCTCTTCAATATGGCACCCATCATCCTGGTGAGAATGCTGCTGCTCATTGGATTCCTTGGCCCCTGATGTAAGACACCCATGTATCCTGGGTCTGTGGCCACTGAAGTGCTTTATTCCAAGAGTCAGATGGGAGGTTCTTGCTTCAGGCATCTAGGATTCCTAAAGGCAGGGAGCATGACGGAAAACAGTTTCTGGTCTGTGTTTGTTGTATGTGTATGTTTGTGTTAGTCTCATTATTCTCAGCAGAAACTCAAATCCTGACAAAATTGTAAGTGGCATTTTGCCATGCTTGGTTTTTAGGCCTGAAATGAGAAGGGAAAGGAGAAGCCCCGGGCATAAGGAAGTGTTGCTGAGCTTGGTTGCCTAGGCCTGGTTTCTGAATTTTAAGTAGAATGGGATATAACCAGAGTTTGGAAGTGAAGGGAAAAAGCAACCCACTAGGCTGTCTCAAGAAACATTGTGAACAATTTGGATATGAACCCGTTAGAGAAAAACGGTGCTCACTGGACACAGACACTGACAATTGCAGGCAGAAAATTTATTGTGAAGCTCTCCCAATGGTGTGGTTTCTGAAGAATTGACTTCAGCCACCTCCTGCTGGGATGGAGGGGATCTTAAAAGAGACATCAGCCTGTCCCTGTAGGCTGGATATGACTTTATACAGTACATCAATTGGTGGAAAACCAAGTACAGCCTGGGGCCAAATGGCCACAGGGAGGTGGGCTAGGAGGCCTTTGAATGCAGAAGGGGTTGTTGGAGCTTGGGCTAGGAGTGGGTGATGGCCCTTATCTGCTCCATTGTGTTTTTTTCTTGGGAGGGGATGAGCTTCCTCATAGGTGATGGCTTGCTCAATTGGTCAGGTGGGTTATGGCTAGAGGCTCTTGCTTCAATTTATGTCACAGTGGTATTGAGTCATGGTCTTATGACCCCTTAATCATTGCAAACCTCCTAAGGGGGAACATCTAACATCCCTAACTCTTTGATTATATATATATATATGGTGAAGGACCTAAGAATGGGAATACTGGGCAGAAAAGAAGGGTGAGGGGATTTGGCATATCAACTCAGTCTACTTCCTGCAGTAATGGGGCAGCAAAGAGTTCCCTACTCTTCTTTCCAGTAGGTTCTGATTTCTGGTCTTGAAGAGGTGGGTATTGGTGTTCATGTAGGAAGAAGATGTTGTCTACATATTCCTGAGCTGTTGATTGTACAATTCAGCATGTGACTAGGAAGGACAAGAAGCTGTAAGAGACAAAGGAATCAAAAGGAAGCAACAATAATAGTAGTGGTGGTGCTATAATAGGTAAGAGGATTGATTTTAGGGGTGAGGAAAAGTAAGAGAGAATTGAGGATAACCAATATTGATTTCCAAAACTGCTGTCTCAGGCCCTCTGAATGATCTGTAGGTTTCCTTTGAGATTTTAGGATTTTCTTTTACCTGCCCATGAAATTTAGGGTGGGCTGTGAGGGTATCACCTCCAGTGGTCTGAGGAGAAGGAATAATAAGATTGCATACTCAACATTCAACACTGATGTTTGACAGTGAAATTACATAATTTGGTGGGCTTACATACATAGAGTTTTAGCAAGACTAGGACAATTTATATTACTAACTGTGGTTTCTTAACAGTGTTTTTGAGTGATTTTTTATTTTTCATGGATTTAAGATTCACAACCAGAGGGCTGCATAAGCCTATGGTTAAAATGGTTTTATATTCTCTCACTTTGTAAAGTTTGAGGCATAGGAAAAACAAATTATTATTACTTCCCCTTTTTGTGCTGTGGGGCAGCTGCACTTTAACTTGTAACTTTAGTGCCTTCATTGGTTCTGCTGTTAGCATCTTAACTGGTGCTATGGCTACAGCCCACAGTGCTGAATTACAAGACTTCCAGTGTAGTGTCTGTGGCACTGAAAGCAAACCTTGCCCCTTCTGAGAGCATGAGGGGACCGATGTCACAGTCATTGGAGTGAGCACGAAGGACATTTGTGGGTTTTGTTCATGAGCTGCTGATGAGTGACAGGCAGTTGGAACTGCTGAGCCAGGCACCAGAAATTCTGGTATCCACGATACTCACATTTTCAGTTTAGCCACTCTGCTGCTTTTGGGTATCAATGGTAAGGCTCTGGATCTTCATGAGGGCTTCTGCATCAACAGTCCCAAGAGAGATGTTAGAGGAGGGGGCAGGGACGTGATAAACAGTTATCTGTCACTGCTGGCAGGCATCCCAGATGTTCTTCCACAGATCTTTCTTCCCCACAGAGGGCAGCCCACAACAGTTCATTGTTCCTGTCTTGTACTTTGGATTCTTCTCACAATTGTGACTAAAGCTCTGCCACAAACCGCACGCAAAGCCAATATTTGTACTGGCTACATTCAATTTACAGGGTAAGTTAAGGTTCACCACCCCTCTTACTGCTTAAACTTGTGTTATTTCCCTCTTTATTCTTTTTCTAAAGAGCAGCCTGATGAGGGGTTTGCTCATTCCCATGCACAACCTTTTCTGATTAACACATATAATTGTTTTAATATCTGAGCTAAATGAGGGAGGAAGGGTTTTCAGTATTCCAAGAATATTATAAACTCTATTAATATGTAAAAAACATAGTACTTTGTCAATTACAGCAGAGGATACATTTTTGGTTTTACTGAAGCAACTATGTTTAAGAATTTGATAGACAACCAGGACTTTGTAGCTTGTCCCAATTGTTTTTCCATCTCAGGCTCTTAGGATAAGATACCATTGTCTCTGATGCTTCTTTTAATTCTGAATAAAGATTAGTGGTTAACATAATATAACCAATATGGTTACAGCCACAGGCTTTCCCAAACAGCCAGAATCTTTGCCACCAGGCCAGGACAAATGGTTGGGATAAGCACACAGCCTTGTGGAAGCGTCAAAATCCACCATTGGCCTCTCACATGAAGGTGAATGCAGGCTGGCTTGATTTGCCTGAAGAGATAGTAAAGAAAGCCTTAGCAAATTTTAAAACAAAGTGATATTGGCATAACCAGATATCAATTTTTGCAACAGTCTTGAAATATTTGGGTCTGCTGCAGACAGCAGGGGTATTACTTCAATTCATGATAATCTAATGTTATGCACCACCTCTGGCATCCCTCAATGACCCCTCTTTTTCTGCAGCCATAGAGCTGTTTTTTCAGTGGAGGAGGGGCAAATGAGCTAAAGCATCCATCTCTTCATTTTAGGCAGAGAGGTTGTTTATGTGACACATATCATTTTGAAAAAGAAATAATTAAAACCATGATTAACAGCACTATACTTTATCTAATGTTATGCCAAAACATTTTTAGATTTTCAGGAGTTTTAGTACTCTTTAAGTATTCATGAACATTTTACTGATACAACTTTGATCAATAGAAGGTTAAAGAATCTCTTTTCATTTCATAACACTTTTAAATGCCTCCCATTCAACTTATAATATATCAAATGAGCTCAACTATTCTATTATTTCACTTTTTCCCAAGGTGAAAGATATTTTTCTGGGTTTGACTCTAGAAGACAGGTTTGAACTTTATATTCTTTTAAAAGTGTTAAGATTTATTTTTCTTAAACAGACAATAAAATTATAAGGTTACACTTTAAGAAGCTATTCTGATAAAAGTTATATTTTCTTTTGTATACTGATTAGCCAGGAAAAAGACTTTTGTAATCTTTTGCTGAAACAGACCACTGGTTTGGAGAATTTTGTTATTTTAACAGAGAAAGAACAAAATTTAAACTTTGCATGAGTATACTATTTGATATTACAGCATTTAAAACTTTATGGATAGACCTAATAAATTTTACTCACCACAAAAATTTCTTTTTCATGAACCTTCTGCACTTCCTGTATTCATTCAGGTTTTGTTTTATATTTTAACTTTTCTTTATAAACAGTCATTTCATTCTAGGACAAAATTACTGTCTTTTTCTTTAAAAATAAAAATATATTCTATACACTTTACGTATATAAGTTACAAGAATGATCTTGAGAACTGACTCAAAGCAAATTTCTTACACCATACAATTACCAACAATTACCATTAATTAACAGGTATTTTATTTTAGCAGTACAGGAAAACGGAAAACCACTGATTATGCAAAGCATTAGTTAAAAGAAGTGTTTTTTTATTGATAATGAGTGAAAGCAAGCACATAGCCACCAAATAAACAAGTATCCACTTAACTTTCAAAGTTGAATTAACTCCTGCATTCACAGCGTGTTAGGTAAAACCTGGGTTTTGAAGAGGACTTTAAGTGAAAACACATGCATAGCATCAAATAAAACACAAAATTTATTTAGGATTTTTAATGTGAATAAACCACTGCATTGGCTTAGCATTATATAAAAGCCATGTGTTGACATGTGAGTGAAAGCAAGTGCATAGCAAACAACCAAACAAGAATCTTACATATCTTTCAAATTTGAAGTAACTACTGCATTCACAGAGCATTAGTTAAAACCAGTGTCATGATGGTGAATGTCAGTGAATAAACATGGAAATCACCCAATGAAACAAGTGTCTTTTTTGGTTTTCTAAAGCAGAGTTCTCGCTGCATTCAGCCAGTGTTAGGGAAAAACAGTGTTTTCAAGTTGATTGTAATTGAAAACACGTGCTTAGCAGTGTAAGAAACTAGAATCTTACTTAGGTTTCAAAAGCGGAGAGCTGGCACCTTTGGCAGAGTAAAAGCAGTGTTTTGACATTCATTGTAAGTGAAAACAAGTGCATAGCTGCCAATGAAATGAATATATTGCTTAGTTTTGAAAACTGAAGAAACCATTGTTTTGGCCATAGTATTAGGTAAAAGGAGTGTTTTTACATTGATAATGAGTGAAATCAAGTGCAAAGCAGCCAAACAAACAAGTATCTTACTTAACTTTCAAAGTTGAATTAACTGCTGCATTCACAGCCTGTTATTGGAAACCAGTGTTTTAAAGATGAATATAAGTGAAAACACAGGCATAGCGTTAAATAAAAGACAAATCTTATTTAGGTGTGTAAAGTGAAGAAACCACTGACTCTTCTTAGCATTACTTAAAGCCATGAGTAGACATGTGAATCAAAGCAAGGCCATAGCTCGCAAACAAAAAGAACCTTATTTAACTTTCAAACTTGATGTAACTACTGAATTCACAGAGAGGTAGGTGAACCCAGTGTCTTGAAGCTGATTGTAAGCAAATAAACATGCAAAGCATCCAATGAAACAGGTTTCTTTTTGGATTTTCTAAAGCAAAGTATTCAATGAATTCAGCCAACATTAGGGAAAAGCAGTATATTCAACTTGATTGAAATTGAAAACACATGTATAGCACTGTAAGAAACAGGAATCTTACTCAGAATTCCAAAGTGAGAAACCGGCAGCTATGGCATAGTAGAAGAAGTTTTTAGACATGCATTGTAAGTGAAAACAAGGGCATAACTGACAATGCAATGGGTATATTGCTTTGTTTTGAAAACTGAAGAAACCAGGGTTTTGGCATAGGATGAGGTAAGGGCAGTATTTCTACATTAATAATGTGTCAAAGGAAGTGCATAGCAGCCAAACAAACAAGTATCTTACTTAACATTCAAAGTTGAAATAATTGCTGCATTCATAGCCTGTTAGGTGAAACCAGTGTTTTGAAAATGAATTTAAATGAAAACACAGGCATAGCATCAAATAAAATACAAATCTTATTTAGTTTTGTAAAGTGAAGAAACACTGTATTGGCTTAAACTTAGGTAAAACCTGTGTGTTGACATGTGAGTGAATGCAAAGCCAGAGCATCTAAACAAACCAGAATCTTACTTACCTTTCAAACTTGAAGTAACTACTGCTTTCACAGAGAGTTAGGTGAAACCGTTGTATTCAGGTTGATTGTAAATGAGTACACGTGAAAATCAGCCAATGAAACAAGATTCTTTTCTGGTTTTCTAAAGCAAATAACTCAATGCATTCATCCAATGTTAGGAAAAAGCAATGTTTTCAAGTTGGTTGTGATAGAAACACATGTATTGCATTGTAAGAAACAAGAATCTTACTTAGGTTTCCAAAGTGAGAAACCGGCAGCTTTGGCATAGTAAAAGCAGTGTTTTGATATTCATTATAAGTGAAAACAAGTGCAGAGCTGCCAATGTAATGAGTATATTGCTTAGTTTTGAAAACTGAAGAAACCAGTGTTTTGGCATAGTATTAGGTAAAACCAGTGTTTTTACATTGATAATGAGGGAAAGCAAGTGCACAGCAGGCAAACAAGTATCTTACTTAACTTTCAAAGTTAAATTAACTGCTGCATTCATAGCCTGTTAAGTGAAACCAGTGTTTTGAACATGAATTTAAATGAAAACACAGGCATAGCATCAAATAAAACAAAAATCTTATTTAGTTTTGTAAAGTGAAGAAAGCACTGCAATGGCTTAGCCTTAGGAAAAAGCTGTTTCTTGACATGGGAGTGAAAGCCAGGGTATAGCAGCCAAACAAACAAGAATCTTAAATACCTTTCAAACTTAAAGTAAGTACTGCATTCACAGAGATTTAAGTGAAACCAGTGTCTTGAAGTTGATTTTAAATGAATACACATGCAAATCAGTCAATGAAACAAGTTTCCTTTTTGATTTTCTGAAGCAAAGAGCTCACTGCATTCAGCCAACTTTAGGGAAAAGCAGTGTTTTCAAGTTGATTGTAATTGAAAACACATGTATAGCATTCTAAGAAACAATAATCTTACTTAGATTTCCAAAATGAGGAACCAGCAACTTTGGCATAGTAAAAGCAGTGTATTGACATTCATTGTTAATGAAAACAACTGCATAGTTGCCAATGTAATGAGTATATTGCATAGTTTTGAAAATGAAGAAACCAGTGTTTTGGCATAGTATTAGTTAAAACAAGAGTTTTTATATTGATAATGAGTGAAAGGAAGTGGAGAGCATCCAAACAAACAGGTATCTTTCTTAATTATAAAAGTTGAATTAACTGCTGCATTCACAGCCTGTTAGGGGAAACCAGTGTTTTGAATATGAATGTAAGTGAAAACACAGGCATAGCAGCAAATAAAAGACAAATATTATTTAGGATGGTAAAGTGAAGAAACCACTGCATTGGCTTAGCATTAGTTAAAATCCGTGTGTTGCCATTTGAGTGAAAGCAAGGACATAGCATCCAAACAAACAAGAAGCTTTTTTAGCTTTCAAACTTGAAGTAATACTGCATTCACAGAGAGTTAGGTGAAACCAGTGCCTTGAAATTGATTTTATTTGAATACACAAGCAAATCAGCCAATGAAACTAATTTCCTTTTTGGTTTTCTGAAGCAAAGAACAGACTGCATTCAAGCAGCATTCACGAAAAGCAATGTTTTCAAGTTGATTGTAATTGAAAACACATATATAGCCTTGTAAGAAACAAGAATCTTACTTACATTTCCTAAGAGAGGAACTGGCAGCTTTTTCATAGTAAAAGCAGTGTTTTGACATTCATTGTAATTGAAAAAAGTGCATAGCTGCCAATGTAATGAGAATATTTCTTAGTTTTGAAAATGGGAGAAACCAGAATTTTGGCATAGTATTGGGAAAAACTAGTGTTTCTACATTGATAATGAGTGAAAGCAACCACAGAGCAGCCAAACAAAGAAGTATCTTACTTAAGGTTCAAAGTTGAATTAACTGGTGCATTCACAGCCTGTTATGGGAAACCAGTGTTTTGAAGATGATTTTAAGTGAAAACACAAGCATAGAATCAAATAAAAGAAAAATTTTATTTAGGATTGTAAAGTGAAGAAACCACTGTATTGGCTTAGCATTAGGTAAAATCTGTGTGTTCCCATTTGTGAGTGAAAGCAAGGACATAGCAGCCAAACAAACAAGAATTTTACTTACCTTTCAAACTTGAAGTAACTACTGCATTCAGAGAGAGTTAGGTGAAACCAGTGCCTTAAAATTGATTTTATGTGAATACACATGCAAATCAGCCAAGGAAACAAGTTTCCTTTTTGGCTTTCAGAAGCAAAGAATTCAGTGCATTCAACCAGCGTTCATGAAAAGCAATAATTTCAAGGTGATTGTAATTGAAAACACATGTATAGCCTTGTAAGAAACAAGAATCTTACTGAGATTTCCAAAGTTAGGAACCGGCAGTTTTGGCAGAGAAAATGCCGTCTTTGGTCATTCATTGGAAGTGATAACAAGTGAATAACCAAGCAGGTTTCTTATTTAACTTTCAAAGTTGAATTAACTGCTGCATTCAAAGCCTGTTACGGGAAACCAGTGTTTTGAAGATGAATTTAAGTGAAAACACAGGCATTGCAGCAATAAGAGTTAAATCTCATTTAGTTTCATAAAGTGAAGGAACCACTGCATTGGCTTAGCCTTAGGCAAAATTTGTGTTTTGACTTGTGAGTGAAAGCAAGGGCATAGCAGGCAAACAAACAAGAATCTTATTACATTTCATACTTGAAGTAACTACTGCATTCACAGAGAGATTGGTGATCCCAGTGTCTTAAAGTTGATTGTAAATGAATACACATGCAAATCCGCCAATGAAACAAGTTCATTTTTGGTCTTCTAAAGCAAAGAACTCAATGCATTCAGCCAACATTAGAAAAAAGCAGTGTTTTCAAGTTGATTGAAATTGAAAACACATGTATAGCATTGTAAGAAACAAGAATTTTACTTAGATATCCCAAGTGAGCAACCAGCAACTTTGGCATAGGAAAAGCAGTGTTTTGCCATTCATTGTAAGTGAAAACAAGTACATTGCTCACAATGTAATGAGTACATTGCTTAATTTTGAAAACTGAAGAAACCAGTGTTTTGGCACAGTATTAGTTAAAAGCAGACTTTTTACTTTGAAAATGAGTGACAGCAAGTGCATAGCAGCCAAACAAAAAAGTATCTTACTTTACTTTCAAAGTTGAGTTAACAGCTGCATTCTCAGCCTGTTACGGGAAGCCAGTGTTTTGAAGGATTTAAGTGAAAGCACGGGAACAGCAGCAAACAAAAGAAAAATCTGATTGAGTTTTGTAAAGTGAAGAAATCACTGCTTTGGTTTAGCCTTAGGCAAACTCTGTGTGTTGACACGTGAGTGAAAGCAAGGGCATAGCAGACAAACAAACAAGAATCTTACTCACCTTTCAAACTTGAAGTAACTACTACATTCACAGAGAGATAGGTGAAAGCAGTGTCTAGAATTTCTTTGTAAATGAATACACCTGCAAATCAGCCAATGAAACAAATTTCTTTTTTGGTTTTCTAAAGCAAAGAACTCAATGCATTCAGCCAATGTTAAGGAAAAGCAGCGTTTTCAAATTGATTGTAATTGAAAACACATGGATACCATTGTACTAAAGAGGAATATAACTTAGATTTCCAAAGTCCAGAACCGGCACCTTTGTCATAGTAAAAGCAGTGTTTTGACATTCATTGTAAGTGAAAACAAGTGCACAGCTGCGAAAGAAATCACTGTACTGCTTATTTTTGAAAACTAAAGAAACTACTGTTTGCATAGTATTAAATAAAAGCAGTGTTTTTGCATTGATAATGAGTGAAAGCAAGTGCATAGTAGCCTTACAAACAAGTATCTTACTTAACTTTCAAAGATTAATTAACAGCTGCATTCACAGTCTGTAATGGGAATTCAGTGTTTTGAAGAAGAATTTAAGTGAAAACACAGGCATACCAGAAAATAAAGACAAATCTGGCTTAGTTTGGTAAATTGAAGAAACGTCTGCATTGGCTTAGGCTTAGGGAAAAGCTGCATGTTGAAATGTCAGGGAAAGAAAGGGCATAGCATAGAAATAAACAAGAATCTTACTCACCTTTCAAACTTGAAGTATCTACTGATTCCACAGAGAGTTAAGTGATACCAGTGTCTTGAAGTTGTTTGTAAATGAATACACAAGCAAATCAGCCAAAGAAACAAGTTTCTTTTTTGGTTTTCTAAAGCAAAGAACTCAAAACATTCAGCCAATGTTAGGGAAAAGCAGTGCTTTTCAGTTGATTGTAGTTGAAAACACATGAATAGCACTGTAAGAAACAAGCATCTTACTTAGATTTCCAAAGTGAGGAACCGGCAGACTGGGCATAGTGAAAGCGGTGATTTTACTTTCATTGTAAGTGAAAACAAGTGCATATATGCCAACGTAATGAGTATATTGTTTAGTTTGGAAACTGAAGAAATCGGTGGTTTGGCATAGTATTAGGTAAAAGCAGTGTTGTTACATTGATAATTAGTGAAAGCAAGTGCATAGCAGCCAAACAAACAAGTATCTTATTTAACTTTCAAAGTTGAATTAACTGCTGGATTCACAGACTGTTACGGGAAAAGAGTGTTTTGAAGATGAATTTAAGTGTAAACACAGGCAAAGCAGAAAATAAAAGACAATCTTTTTTAGTTTAGTAAATTGAAGAAATCTCTGCATTGGCTTAGCCTTAGGTAAACCTGTGTGTTGACATGTGAGTGAAAGCAAGGGCAAAGCAGCCAAACGATCAAAAATCTTACTTACGTTTCAAACTTGAAGTAACTACTGCATTCACAGAGAATTCGGTGAAACCTTTGTCTTGAAGATGTTTGTAAAGGAAAACACAGGCAAATCAAACAATGAAACAATTCTATTTTTGGTTTTCTAAAGCAAAGATCTCAATGCATTCAGCCAACATTAGGGAAAAGCAGTGCTTTCCAGTTGATTGTAGTTGAAAACAAATGTATAACATTGTAACAAACAAGAATCTTACTTAGATTTCCAAACTGAGGAAATGGCAGCTTTGGGATAGTAAAAGCACTGTTTTGACATTCATTGTAAATGAAAACAAGTGCATAGCTGCCAATGTAATGAGTTTATTGCTCAGCTTTGAAAACTGAATAAACCAGTGTTTTGGCATAGTATTAGGAAAACCAGTGTTTTTACATTGATAGTGAGTGAAAGCAAGTGCACAGCAACCAAACAAACAAGTATCTTATTTAACTTTCAATGTTGAGTTAACAGCTGCATTCACAGCCAGTTACGGGAAGCCAATGTTTTGAAGAATTTAAGTGAAAACACAGGAACAGCAGCAAACAAAAGAAAAATCTTATTTAGATTTGTAAAGTGAAGAAATAAGTGCATTGGCTTAGCCTTAGGCATAAGCTATGTGTTGACATGTGAGTGAAAGCAAGGGCATAGCAGCCAAAAAACAAGAATATTACTTACCTTTAAAATTTGAAGTAATTACTGCATTCACAGAGAGATAGGTGAAACCTGTGTCCTGAAGTTTTTGTAAATGAATAGACATGCAATTAAGGCCAGGAAACAAGTTCGTTTTTTGGTTTTCTAAAGCAAAGAACTCAATGCATTCAGCCAAAGTTAGGGAAAAGCAGTGTTTTCAAGTTGATTGTACTTGAAAACAAATGTATAGCATTGTAAGAAACAAGAATCTTACTTAGATTTCCAAAGTGGGGAACAGGCAGCTATGCCATAATAAAAGCAGTGTTTTGATATTCACTGTAAGTGAGAACAAGTGCATAGCTGCCAATGTAATGAGTATATTGCTTAGTTTTGAAAACTGAAGAAACCACTGTTTTGGCATAGTATTAGGTAAAAGCAGTGTTTTTACATAGATAATGAGTGAAAGCAAGCACATAACATCCAAACAAGTAAGTGTCTTGCTTAACTTGAAAAGTTGAATTAACCGATGCATTCACAGCCTGTTAGGGGAAACCAGTGTTTTGAAGATGAATTTAAGTGAAAACACAGGCATAGCAGCATATAAAAGACAAATCTTATTTAGATTTGTAAAGTGAAGAAATCACGGCATTGGCTTAGCCTTAAGCAAAAGCTGTGATTTGACATGTGAGTGAAAGCAAGGGCAGAACAGCCACACAAACAAGAATCTTATTTACCTTTCAAATATGAAGTAACTACTGCATTCACAGAGACATAAGTGAAACCATAGTCTTGAAGTTGTTTGTAAATAAATACACATGAAAATCAAACAATGAAACAAGTTCCTTTCTTGGGTTTCTAAACCAAAGAACTCAATGCATTCAGCCAACGTTAGGGAAGGCAGTGTTTTCTAGTTGATTTTACTTGAAAACACATGTATAGCATTGTAAGTAACAAGAACCTTACTTAGATTTCGAAAAGGAGAACCCGGCAGATTTGGCACATTGAAAATGGTGTTTTGACATTCATTGTAATTGAAAACAAGTGCATAGCTGCCAATATAATGAATATATTGGTTTGTTTTGAAAACTGAAGAAACCAGTGCTTTGACACAGAGTTAGGCAAAAGCATTGTTTTTACATTGATAATGAGTGGAATCAAGCGCAAAGCAACCAAAGAAACAAGTATCTTACTTAACTTTCAAAGTTGAATTAACTGCTGTCTTCACAGCCTGTTACAGGAAACCAGTGTTTTGAAGATGAATTTATGTGAAAACA
>JAQZBX010035610.1:0-24508 GCA_029593785.1 Cabassous unicinctus
TTTTTTTTTGTTAATTTCATTTATTTTTACTCTAATCTTTATTATTCCTTTACTTCTGCTTGCTTTGGAATTAGTTTGTTGTTCTTTTTCTAGTTTCTCTAGCTGTTCAGTTAAATCTTTGAGTTTAGCTCTATCTTCTTTTTTAATATAGGCATTTAGGGCTATAAATTTCCCTCTTAAGACTGCTTTTGCTTTATCCCATAAGTTTTGATATGTTGTGTTCTTGTATACATTTGTCTCATTATATTTACTAATTTCACTTGCAATTTCTTTTTGACCCACTGATTATCTATTGTGTGTTGTTCAGCCTTCACACATTTGCAAATTTACTTTTTTCCTGTCTGTTATTGATTTCCAGTTTCATTCCATTATGATCTGAGAAGATGCTTTGTATAATTTGTCTTTTTATATTTATTAAGAGCTGCATTGTGGTCTAACATATGGTCTGTCCTGGAGAAAGATCCATGGGCACTTGAGAAGAATGTATAAGTGATTGCATTTGGATGCAACATTCTGTATATGTCTGTTAGGTCTAACTCTTTTGTAACATTGTTCAAGTTCTCTGTTTCCTTGTTGATCTTCTGTCAAGTTCTTCTATGTAATGATGTAAATGGGTGTTGAAGTCTCCAGCAATTATTGTAGAGATGTCTATTTCTCCCTTCAGTTTTGCCAGAATTTGTCTCATGTAATTTGGGGCACCCTGATTAGGTGCATAGATATTTATGTCTGTTATATCTTCCTGGTGGATTGTCCCTTTTATTAATATATAATGGCCATCTGTATCTCTTATAATTTTTTGCATTTAAAGTCTGTTTTGCCTGATATTAATATAGCTACCCCTCATTTTTTTGGTTACAATTTGCATGGAGTATCTTTTTCTTACCTTTCACTTTCAGGCAATTTGTATCCTTGGGTCTAAGGTTAGTTTCTTGTAAGCAGCATATGGATGGCTCATTTTATTTTTATCCATTCTGTCAGCCTCTATCTTTTGATTGGGGAGTTTAATCCATTCACATTCAATGATATTAACTGTATATGCATTATTTACTTCCACCTTTTTATTCTTTGGATTTCATATATCATAGCATATTTTTGTCTTTTTACTCTTTTGGTTTTACTTTCTCTATTCTTTCTTCTATACTCTCCTCCATGCCTCTCTCTCCTGTCTTCTTCTTTCGGGTCCTAAGACTTCCTTTAATATTTCCTGTAAAGATGAATTCTTTTTTGCAAACTCTCTTAGTTTCTGGTTGTTTGTGAATATTTTATATTTACCTTCATAATTGAAGGACAATTTTGTTGGATAAAGAATTCTTGACTGGCAGTTTTTCTCTTCCAGTATGCTAATTGTATCATACTACTGTCTTCTCACCTCCACGGTTTCTGAAGAGAAATCTGAGCTAAGTCATACTGGGCATCCCCTGTATCATTTAATAGATACAGGATTGAGTAAAACTTTCATTTTTAAAGGTAGATAGCACTATCAGCCTTTTACCTCTTCTTTCTCTGACCAAGGGGAAAAAAAACCTTAAACCCTTAGCTATTGGTTTTCTTATCTATTCCATGAAATGGTTGTACTAAATGAGTATAAACTTTACTTGAAATTCATAATGAAAATTCTTCTTAGACTCTTGGTCCCTTAGCCACAAATGCATATGTCACACATATACACACACACATTGATAAATCACATGTGGGCATATGATTACATATGTCACAAAATATCTTAATTACCTTTCTGTCTTCTATTCTTTCCTAACACAGGACACACATGCCATTAAGGGAAAAGTATGCATTTTTTAACTGCTTTATGCATACAGTCAATTATGTTCACAATGTTGTGCTTCCATTAATACCATCCATTACCAAATCCCATGAATAATCCTAAATAGGATTTATACAATTGAGGCATGTACTCTTCATTCTTCACTCCCACTCCAGCCCCTGTAACTAATATTCTAATTTTTGACTCTATATATTTGCTTATACTAATTATTTCATGTCAGTGAGATTGTATAATATCTGTACTTTTGTGTCTGGTTTGCTTCACTCAAAATGATTTCTTTAAGGTTCATCCATGTTGTCACATTTATCGGAGCTTTGTTTCTTTTTATGGCTGAATAATATTTCCATATATATTCCAAAATATACCACATTTTGTTTTGCTGTTCAGATTGTGTACAGATGTTGATGTGGGTTGCTTCCATCTTTTGGCAATTGTAAATAATACCACAATGAACATTTTTATGCAAATATCTGTTCGAGTTCTTCCTTTTAACACCTTTGGTTATATACCAAAAATTGGAATTTCTGGGTCACATTGTATTTATATATGTAATTTTCCTAAGGAACTGCCAAACTTTCTTCCACAGCAACTTCACTATTATACATTCCCACCAACAATGAATGTGTGTTGCTATTTCTCCACACTGGTAATTTTCCTCTTTTTTTTTTTTTTTTTCAATAGTAACCATCCTAGTGGGTGTGAAATTGTATCTCCTTTTATTTTGATTTGCAATTCCCCAATAGCTAATTATGTTGTATAGTTTCCTGGCTATTAAAACAAATACAATACAAGGGGTTAGCTTAAATAATGAGAATTTATTGGTTCAGAGTTTTGAGACTAGGAGAAGTAAAAAACCAAGGTGTCATCAAGGTTGTGCTTCTCTAAGAAGACTGTGGCTATCTGGGGCTGATTGCCAGGGATTCATGACCTATTCTGTCACATAGTAATGCCCATAGCAGCCACCTCTGGCTTTGCAATTCAGTTGATTTCCAGCTTTAGTGTGCTAATTGTGAGGCTTTCTTTCTCTCTGTGACATTCCCTACAAGGCCTTCCAGTAATAAGATTAATACCCATTTGATTCATCTGGGCCACACCATAACTCAGAGGTTCTTAACCTTTTTTGTTTCATGAACCCCTTTGCAGTCAGGTGAAAACCACAGACCCCTTACTAAGTCCACACTATACTGTGGACAAGAATAATGGTTTTATGAATTTCAATTCAAGCTCACAGACCCCTTGTTAAGAATCCCTTCCATAACTGAAGAAACATCATTAAAAGTTCCTGTTTACAAGGCTTCACAGCCACAGGAATGGATTGAGTTAAAAACATGTTCTGTTTTGTTTTTTTTTCTGGTGTATACAACTTAAAGCCAATACAAACGTTGAGCATTTTTTCATGTTCTTTTTGGCCATTTGTTTATCTTCTTTGGAGAAATGTCTGTTCTTTTGGCAATATTTAATTAGGTTGTTTGTTTTTTGTTGTTTGGTTCTATGATTCCTTTTCATTTTCTGGATACTAAAACATCAGATATGTGCTTTTCAAATATGTTCTTCCATTGTTAGACTGTCATTTAATTTTCCTAAGACAGTCCTTTGATGCATAAAAATTTTTATTTTGATTTAGTGCCATTTATCTGAATTATATTTTGTGTTTTGGGCTTTGGCTATAAGATCTAAGAATCCACTACCTTAAACAAGGTCCTGAACATTCTTCCTTATGTTTTCTTCTAGGAGTGTTATGGTTCTTATTGCTATATTTAGGACTTTGCTCCATTTTGATTTGGTTTATGTATATGGTATGCCATGAGGGTGCATCTCCATTCTTTTTATTTGCATATACAGTATTCTGAGCAACATTTGTTGAAAAGACTATTTTTTCCAAATTTACTGGACTTGGCAACCTTTTCAAAAATCAGTTGGCCATATAGTGAGGGTGGATTCCTTACCTCTTGTAGCCCTATGATATTATTTATAAATTCCAAAAATATATATTGGATTATGTTTGTAAACTGGTCTGTTCCTCTGGACATAATAGATTGTATTGGATTCAGAGGGTTCATTTTGTTTGATTAAATTATGATTAAGGCTTTGATTGGGCCACATCAGTAGGACATTGAATCCCTGCTCTCTTGGTGGGTGGGGAACTCACAGAGAAACCTACAAGGCAGAGGAATTAATTGGAGTTTAGATGTGGAACCCTGGGAAGTAAACAAACAAACAGGGGAAGAACACAGAGAAGTATATATGTGAGGAAAGAGAGAAGGCTCCACTAGACACAGCAGAGGCCCCAAGAAGAGAGATGAGTCATATACTCAGTAGTTTACAGCTGACCTTTTGTAGAGAGAAGAGCAACTGAGCCCAGAGAGAAACAAGCCCCAGGAGAGAGGTAAAACTCATCACAGCCTACATCTGGTATTGGAAAAAGCTAGGGCCACAGAACCCTAAGTGGAAGAGGAAGGCAGGACCTTTGAAGATGTTGGCAGCAATCTTGTCCCAACACATTGCAACAGACTTTGGTGAGGGAAGTAATGCATGCTTTAAGGCTTGGTAACTGTAAACCTCTACCCCAAATAAATACCCTTTATAAAAGCCAACCGATTTCTGGTATTTTGCATCAGCACCCCTTTGACTGATTTCATTGTTTTATACAGTTGTCCTTCTGCAGTACCATGCTGTTTTCTTGATATATTTTTAGGAGAGAAATTGTGGAGTTACAAAACAATCATATGTATGTGTGGAATTCCCATACAACACCCCTCCACTAACACACTACATTGTTGTGGAACATTTGTTACAAAGTATGAGATAATTTCACCAGACTACTACCACTAACTATGGTCTATAGCTTACATTTGGTATACATTTCCATACTCCATATTATTAACATAGTACTTCTTTGGAATTGATGTAAAAATATTATAGTATTGCTGTTAACTATAGTCTATAGATTGCATTCATTGTATTTTTCGTATGCTTCTCCACATTCTTACCACCTTGAAATAGTAATATATAACATTTTTTGGTTCATAGAAGGACATTCTTGTATTTGTACCATTAACCACAATTCTCACCCACCTCTGGGTTCACTAGGTTATTCAGTCCCTAGATTATTTTCTAGCATTCTTTCAACTGACATTTACATCCCTAGACTAACCTTTTCAGTCAGAATTCCATTTATAAAACAGCTGTGTTAGTTCTACTCACTATAATGTGTTACCATCTACTCTATCCATTTCCACACATTTACAATGAAGTTAATTAAAACATCTTCATACATTAAGCATCAATACCCTTTCTCAGGCCTCCTCTTATCTCCTAGAAACCTATACTCTAGGTTTTAACTTCATGTGTTTATTCTTCATATTTAGTTCACATTATGAGACCATGCAATACTTGTAATTTTGTGTTTGGTCTATTTCACTTAGCAATATGTCTTCAAGGTCATCTATGTTATCATATGTGTCTCAAATTCATTTCTTCTTGCAGCAGCACAACATTCCATCATATGTACATTCTATTTTGTGTATTCATTTGTTGGTTGATGGACACTTAGGTTTTTTCCATCTTTTCCATCTTTTACCAATTGTGAATAATGCCACTATGGACAACATTTTTAAATGTTCATGTCACATGTTTCAGTCCTTTTGGATATATTCCTAATAGAGTAATTGCTGGATCATATGCAGTTCTATTACCACTCTCTTTTTATTACTGTACCTTGAACTTATGAACTTTATGCTTTTAATAATGAAACTAAGCCTAAACCATAAGTAATGGCTAAGAGTTATCTCCAGAAAACCACTTGTTACTCAAATGTGACCTCTTTCTAAGCCAAACTTTAAAAATAAACTCATTATATTCCCCCCAATGTGGGACCTTACTCCCAGGGGTGAGTTTCTCTGGCACCGAATTTTGAGATTGGGATTTGTGAATCTTATACTTTTTTCTAATTTTTCAGGATGGCATTGGCTATTCATGATCCCTTACTCTTCCTTATAAATTTGATGTTTTTTGAATCCAGTTATGCAAAATAAATTGTAATTTTTTTCACTTTTAAAAATTTTATTGAAGTATATCATTTAAACATGAACATACATAAACAATAAATGTATGGTAAAACTTGTGAACTTATGAACCACAACGTGCATAACATTTTACAGCGGTCCCATACATCACCCCACCACCAACACCTTGAATTTTTGTGAAACATTTGTTACAAATTCTGAAAGAATATCATCAAAATATTACTATTAACTATAGTCTATATCCTACATTTGGTTATTTCCCCCCAACTCACATTATTATTATTGTTAATTTTAATATTTTTTAATTTTTAAAGATACCTAGATTACATAAATGTTACATAAAAAATATAGGGATTCCCGTATGCCCTGTACACCATACCACTCACATTTTCCAACATAAACAGCATCCTTCATTAGTTTGCTACGTTTGTTTGAATTGAAAAACTTGTTTTGGGGCATTGCCACTGAGCATGGATTATAGTTTACATTGTAGTTTACACTCTCACCCATACAATTCTGTAGGTTATGGGAAGATATATAATGGCTTATATCTGTCATTGAAATGTCGTTCAGGGCGATTCCCAAGTCCTGAAAATGCCCCCATATTGCATTTGTTTCTCCCTCTTCTTGTCCTCAGAGCCCCCAGTGGCCACTGCCTCCAAATCAATGTTGTAATTTCTTCCATTGCTAGAATCACAATAAGTCTACAGTAGAGTACCAGTAAGTCCACTCTAGTCCATAGTTCATTCCCCAATCCTGAGGATTCTGTGATGGTGATGTCCACTCCACCTCTAATTGAGAGGGGACTTTGATTCCATATAGCTGATGGATAGGACTTTCTTGCTTGCAGTTGTAAGCTCACTCATTTCCTTAGTATGGTGGTTATCCATCCTTACCCCCTTGTTAGTTGTCCTGGGTGAGTCCAATGAACTGGAGAGTAAGTGTTACAACTCCACTGAGGCTCAGGGCCCAGCTGGCACATGGACCGCCCAAAGATTTCAGTCTCTTGAATATGCACCTACCAACTCCAGCACTAACTATAAGTTCAAATAGAAATGACAGATGAGCCATGTGTAGGGAAGCCATAACTGATTTCAAATCTGTCAGACTCAGGAGCACAAACTCCAAAGTAGGGCCCACTGGCAAGCCACCAAACTCCAGAGGTATCAGCCCTGACCATAGGACCTGGATGTCTCCAGAGCCCTCAGAAGCCCCACTATTTTGGGAAGCATCTGCTTCAGCAATCTACAACATCCTGCTGAGACAGCATAAGCATTACATGTGAGATGACCTACTGACTCACTTTGAATTCTCTTAGCCATATAAACTCAATTGCCTTTACCCTTTTCACCAGTTGCATTGCTAGTTGGTGCTTGGTAGTAATCCCTTGGTTTTGGGGAGGTTCATTTCCTGGAGTCATGTTCCATGCTGAGGGGAAGGTAATGTATTCATATGCTGAGGTTGGCTTAGAAATGGGCCACATTTGAGCAAAACGGAGGCTCTCTGGAGGCAACTCTTAGGCACTCTACAACACTAGGCTAAGTTCAATTTCAAGAACAAAGGCTCAAAAGCATAGTCATCAATATCAAGGGTCCATCAATGGACTATCTTCTTTTGCTAGTCATTGCCCCTGCACTTGGTAGAATATGGCAGATCTCTCTAGGATGGGAATTCAATATTCTTTCAGTTATTGTGTGAATCTCCACCCACTGTGACAATACCCCATGAATACTTGAACACACTTATATATGCCCAGGTGAACTTCCTCCCATATATCCCCCATCACATACACCCCACACCTATGATCCTCCCCTACCCAGTTGTACCACCTTTTGTGATCCAAAGCTTCTTCAAAATGAAGTCAATAATATAGCCAAAAACAATTACTAGGAAAATGAAAATATAACAATAGGTTTAAATATAAGAAATAAAATAGATAAAAAAATTTTTAAAAACTAAAATAAAATAAAAATAGGATATTAAAAAATAATGAAAAATATTTTTAAAATGTTTTTGACATTTTGCTATTCATCACTGTAATGTCTGTTATCTTGTATGTACAGTGACATTTTCTTCGATTTACTCCTCAGTGTCTTACTTTTTTTCATTTTGTTTTCAAAAAAGTTTTAGGTCACAGTAAAGTCACATACCAAATACAGTGGACTCCCATATACCCATTATCTTCCCCCTTTTCCCCATTCTTGTATTAATGCTTTTTTATATGTGGATGATACCTTTGTTACAACGGATATAAAAAAAGAGAAACATATTTACTAAACACAGTAACTATGTACGTTATGGTTTACATTTTAGACCATACACTTTTATAAATTTTGATGATATTTTGCATGGCTTATGTCCATCATTGCAAGATCACGAAGAACACTTCAATTGTCCTCTAAATACCCCCTGTTCCATCTATTCTGTTCCTCCCTCTCCCTTCCCTCAAGATTTATCCATGTTATCCCGTGGGTTAGCACAGTATTCCTTCTTATAGCTGAGCAATATTCCATTGTTTGTATAAACCACATTTTGTCCATTCATCTGTTGATGGGCATTTGGATTGATTCCAGCTTTTGGCAATAGTGAATAATGCTGCTATGAACATTGGTGTGCATATATCTGTTCATGTCCTTGCTTTCTGTTCTTCTGGAATTGCTGGATGAAATGACAGTTCTATAGCTAATATTTTGAGGAACCGCCAAACAGTCCTCCACAATGCCTGGACCACTCTACATTCCCAACAGCAATGGATGAGCGTTCTCATTCCTCCACATCCTCTCTAACACTTGTAGTCCTCTATTTTTTTTCAATTGCCATTAATCTAATGGGTATAAGATGGTATCTTATGGTAGTTTTGATTGACAATTCCCTTATAGCTAGTGATGTTGAGCGTCTTTTCATGTACACTTTAGCCATTTGTATTTCTTCTTGGAGAAGTGTCTTTTAAAGTTCCTTGCTCATTTTTAAAATGCATTATCTTTTCATTTTTGAGGTGTAGGATTTCTCTATATTTACTGGATATTAGGCACCTATCAGAGGTATAGTTACCAAATATTTTCTCCCATTGGGTAAACTGCTCTTTTACTTTCCTAACAACCTCCTTTGAAGTGCAAAATTTTTAATTTTGAGGAGATCCCATTTATCTATTTTTTCCTTCACTACTCATGCCTTGGGTGTGAAGTTCATGAAATCATTTCCTATTGGAAAATCCTGTAGATGCTTGCCTAAATTATCTTCCAAAATCTTTATGGTCTTGACTCTTATATTTATATCTTTGATCCATCTTGAGTTGAATTTTGTATAAGGTGTGAGATGGTGTTCCTCTTTCATTCTTTTGGATATTGGTATCCAGTTCTCCAAGCACCATTTGTTGAAGAGGCCATTCTCTCCTAGTTGAGTGGCTTGGTGGCCTTGTTGAATATCAGATGACTGTATATGCAAGGATCTATATCAAAACTTTCAATTCTGTTCCATTGGTCAGTATGTCTATCCTTGTTCCAATACAGTGCAATTTTGACCACTGTAGCTGTGTAGTATGTTTTAACATAAGGTAGTGTGATTCTTCCCTTTTAATTTTTCTTTTTCAATATGTCTTTGTCTATTCAGGGCTTTTTAATCTTCCAAATAAAATTCATGATTAGTTTTTCCAATTCAGTAAAAAATCTGTTTAGATTTTTATTGGGATAGCATTAAATCTGTATATTAGTTAGGGTAGGATAAACGTCTTAATGATGCTTAGTCTTCCTGTCCATGAAGAGGGAATATTCTTCCATTGACTAAAGTCTTCCTTGATTAACAGTGTTGTTTCTTTTTCTGTGTATAAGTCATTTACATATTTAATTAAATTTATTCCTACTTTTTAAATTCTTTTAGTTACTCTTGTAAAGGATATTTTTTTCTTGATTTCCAGGTCAGATTGCTCATTATTCATGTATAAAAATACTACTGACTTTTGATCATTGTTCTTATAATCTGTGACTTTAATTAACTCATTTATAAGTTCTAGAAGCTTTGTTGTAGATTTTTCAGGGCTTTCTATGTATAAGATCATGTCATCTGCAAATAGTGAAACTTTTACTCCTTCCTTTCCAATTTGGATGACTTTTATATAATTTTCTTCCCTTAGTGCTCAAATGAATACTTCTAATACCATGTTAAATGGAACAAGCGATAGTGGGCATCCATATCTTAATACTGATCTTAGAGGCAAAGCTTTTAGGATTTCACCATTGTATATGTTAGCTGTGGATTTTTCATATATACCCTTTATCATGTTCAGAAACCTTCCTTCTATTCCTATCTTTTCCAGTGTTTTTATGAGGAAAGGGAGCTGTATTTTGTCAAGCGTTTTTTTTGTGTCTATAGAGATGATCATGTGATATTTTTCTTTCAATCTGTTTATGTGGTTTATTACATTGATTGATTTTCTTATTTTGAACCATCTTTGCATAGTCGGGATGAAACTAACTTGGTCGTGGTGTACAATTCAAATGTGTTGCTGAATACAATTAGCCATTATTTTGTAGAGGATTTTAGCATCTAGGTTCATTAGAGAGATTGGATTGTAATTTTCCTCTCTTGTGGCATGTTTGTTTGGCTTTGGTATTAGGGTAATGTCGGCATCATAGAATGAGTTAGGGAATGTTCCTTCTACTTCTATTTTTTTTTTTCAAAGAGTTTAAGCCAGATTGGTTTTAATTCTTTCCAGAATATTTGGTAGAATTCACCTGTGAAGCCATCTGGTCCTGGGCTCTTTTTATTTGGGAGGTTTTTGATGACCGATTACATCTCTTTACTTGTGATTGGTCTGTTGAGTTCATCAATTTCTTCTTTCATTAATGTATGCTGTTTTTTTCTAGGAATTTGTCCATTTCCTCTAAATTATCCTTTTTATGGCATATAAATTTTCAAAGTATCCTTTTATGATACTCTTTATTTCTATGGCATCAGTGGTGATATCCCCTTCCTCTTTTCTTCTTTTTTGTATTTGCATTTATTTCTTTTTTTCTTTGTTAGAATAGCTAAGGGTTTGTTAATTTTATTGATCTTCTTGAGGAACCAGCTTTTGGTTTTGTTTATTTTTTCTAGTGCCTTCTTATTTTCTATTACATTTAGTTTTCCTCTAATCTTTGTTATTTCTCTCTTTCTACTTCCTTTGGGGTTGGTTTGTTGTTCTTCTTCTAATTCCTCCAGGTGTGCAGTTAGTTCTTCAATTTTAACTCATTCTTCTTTTTTGATATATGCATTTATGGCTATGAATTTCCCTTTCAGTACAGCTTTTGCTGATTCTCACAGGTTTTTATATGTTGTGTTATGTTGTCATTTTCATTCATTTCAGTGTAGTTACTTATTTCTTTTGGGGTTTCCTCCTTGACCCACATTTGTCTAAGAGTGTGGTGTTTAACTTCCATGTCTTTGTGCCTAATCTCATTCTCTGGCCCTTACTGGTTTTCAGCTTCATTCCATTGGGGTCAGGGAAATTACTTTATATAATTTCATTCTTTCTGAATTCATTGAGGACTGTTCTATTGCCTAACATGTGGTCTATCCTGGAGGATGAGCCATGTGCACTTTAGAAGAATGTATATCCCACTGTATTTAGGTATAATGTTCTGTAGATGTGTATTAGGTCTAGATCCTCTAATATATTATTAAAGTTCTTTTTTTCTTTATCAATTCTCTGTGGAGATGTTCTGTCTAATGTTGATAATGGTATATTAAAGTCCCCCACTATAGCTGTAGAGACATCTATTTCTCCACTTAACTTTTTCCAGTATTTTGTTCATGGATTTAGAAGTGCCCTGGTTAAGTGCATAAATGTTTATGATTGTTTTTTCTTCTTGAAAAATTATCCCTTTTACTAATATATATTGTCCATCTTTGTCTCTTCCAGTAGTTTTCCATTTAAAGTATATTTTGTCTTATATTAATATAGCTACTTCTACCTTTTTTTGTTTATTGTTTGCTTGTAAGATTGTTTTCCAGCCATTCACTTACAGCCTCCTTGAATCCCTGGGTCTAAAGTGTGTTTCTTGTAGATAGCATATAGGTGGGTCATATTTCCTGACTCATTCTGCTAATCTGTGTCTCTTGACTGGTGAGTTTAATCCATTAATAGTGTTATTACTCTCAAGGAATTACTTATATTAGCCATATTTTCTTTCGGTTTATGTATGTCATATGTTGTTTCTATTTCTCTTTTTGTCTTTTTAATTTTTCTTACACTGTCCTCCAACTCTCTCCTGTTTTTTCCTTTCAACCTACAGAACTCTCTTTAATATTTCTTGAAGGGCAAGTTTCTTATTGGCATACTCTCTTAATTTGTTTTATTATTTTAAAAATATATATTTTATTACAGAAATTGTGAAGTTACAAAACAACAATACATATGTGTAAAATTCACATACAACACTCCTTCACCAACACACCACACCATGGTGAAATATTTGTTACAGATTAGGAAACAATATCATCAGAATTTTACCACTGACTGTGGTACATATTGTGCATTTGGCACACTTTTTCCATACCCCTTCATAATCAACATGGTATATATTTGGAACTGATGCAAAGATATTACAGAATTGCTGTTATCCACAATCTAGAGCACACCAATGTATTTTTCCTATCCATCTCTGCATTCCTACCTCCCTGCAATAATGACATAAATCTGATCTAGCTCACAGAAGGACATTCTTGCATCTGTACCACCAACTACGATTCTCACCCACTTCTGGGTTCACTGTGTTAGTCAGTAACTAGAACATTCTCTAGCTTTCTTTCAATTGACATTTTTATCCCTATACTACACTTTCCTGCTACAATCCCTTTTATAAAACTGCTGCTACTCTGTATAATTTGCTAACATCAACTCTATCCATTTCTGCACTTTCACAATATAGTTAATTAAAACTTCTACATACATTAAGCATCAGTAGTCCTTCCCAGCCCTCTTAGTATCTCCTAATAATGTATACTCTAGGTTTTAACTCCATGCATCTATTCTTTGTATTTAGTTCACATTAATGAGCCAATGCAATATTTAACCTTTTCTGTCCAGCTCATAAATCTTGAATGTTTTCAAGATTCATCCATGTTATCATATGTATCCCAAATTCATTTCTTCCTACAACAGCATAGCATTCTATCATATGTACATACCACATTTTGTTATACATTCATTTTTTGATGGACACGGGTTTCATTAGCTATATTTTCTTTAAGTTTATGTATTCCATATGTTGTTTTTATTCTTTTTTTCATCTTTTTAGTTCTTACACCCTACTCCAACCCTTTCTTTCTTCTGTTTATTCCTTTCAACCTGCAGACCTCACTTTGCTATTTCTTGAAGTGCATGTTTCTTATTGACATACTCTCAATTTCTGTTTATGTGTGAATATTTTGAGCTTTCCCTCATTTTTGAATGCCAGCTTTGCTTGATAGAGTATTCTTGGCTGGAAATGTGTTTCATTTAGCATTTTAATTATATAATATGATGGCTTTTTGCCTCCATGGTTGCAGGTGAGGAATCAGCTCTTAAACTTATTGATATTTCCTTGTATATGATGTTTCTCTTTTCTCTTGCTGCCTTTAATATTCTCTCTTTGTCTTGAACATTGCACAGTTTGATTAGTATATGTCTTGGAGAAGGCCTGTTAGGATTCATAATATTTGGGGTGTGCTGTGCTTCCTGGACATGTAAATCCATCTCGCTCAATAGGGTTGGGAAGTTTTCAGCCATTATTTCCTCCAATAGTCCTTCTGCTTCCTTTCCCTTCTCTTCTCATTCTAGGATGCCTATAATGCGTATGTTTGCGTTTTTCATGTTGTCATTCAAATCCCTAAGTCCCTGCTGAATTTTTGGTATCTTTTTATCTACCTGTTCTACTATCTGTGTTATTTCAGATGTACTGTCTTCTACATCTCTGATTCTTTCCTCTGCCTGTTCAAATCTGCTGCTATGTACTTCCAGTGTATTTTTGATTTCTTGGATTGTGCCATTCATCAACATCATATCCATTTTCTTTTTATGTATGTGTACAATTTCTTCAGTATTTTCTCCCATTGTCTTCTTTATATTCTTAACCTTTCCCTTCATTTCATTAAGTTGATTCATAATATTTGTTTGGACTTCTCTGATTATTGTTCCATATTCTGCATGTTCTCCTGGTTTTTAGTTTTTTCATTGCACTGGGCCATGTCTCCCTCTTTCTTACTATGATCTGTAATTTTTTGTTGATTTCTAGTTATCTGTTTATCTTGACAGGTTTATTCAGTTGATTAGCTTCTCTTTTTGCTCTTTTTGTTGTTATTTTTGTGTGTGTGGTAAGGTTTCACTTTGTCACTTCATTCCTCTTATTCTATTTCCTTACTGTCGTCTATGTACCCTTGAAAATAAAATTAGGGGCAGAGAAAAGGAAAGAGATAACTAAAGAAAAATGGTATTAGTATTAATAGAAAAGGTAGAAGAGAACTCTACAAGACCTAGGCAAATAAATAATTAACACGAGTAAGAAATTATAAGTACAATGGAAAAAGAATTTAAAAAGTGGAATACAAACAATGAAATAAGTAACAGAATAAAGAAAAATATATGGGATGTATTAAAAGGCTGGAATGGTGAGAAGAGGGGAAAAGAAAATTGAAAAGGGAGAAAGAAAAAAAGTAAAAATGAAAGTAAATAGAGAAAAAAGTAGAGAGTGAAATAAAAGCAAGAAAAATTGGTGACCAAATAGAAGTGGAATAAAAGAACAACAATAGAAAACATAATATATAAAGATGAAAGAGGGAAAAAATAGCATAGGTAAAGTATATCTGTAAACAACAACAACAAAAAAAAACAAGCAGGGAAACAAAGAAAGGGAACCACCACTAACAGGAAGCAAGACACCAGCAACTCATTTTTAAAAAGGAGACAGAAGAGAAAAAAAAACAAAAAACAAAACAGTAAACATGAAAAAACAGACTTCTCTCTTAGACCCCTAAGGTTCTTCTCTGGTTGTTGGTGTTCATAAATCACTCACCCTGCAGCCTGCCCTCTGCTGGTGTTGAATCTAGTTTTAATAAGTAAAATAAGGGAAATTTTTAAAAAAATGAAACTTTCTTTTAAATATAAAAGATCCAAGAAATCTATTAAAATATGAATTTATATATGCTCCCTGTCAAAGTTTCAGCTGGATGCCTGATAACCTGGTGGATAAGGTCTTAAAGAAGAGCTGGGAATTGAGCCAAGGACCTCATATATGCTGGGCAGGAATTCTTCCACTGAGCCATTCTGCCTCATTAGGTTAGTTAGTCTTTCAGAAGGCTATCTGCCCCTTTTCCCTTAGGCAGGTTAATTTCCTTGCTGTCTGCCAGAGTCCTGCTGATCAACCGCCTATCTCTGCTTCTCTCTGATGTAATTCTTCTTTACCTTGACAGCTGGGCATGACTGTCTGCCTGAGGAGATACCCTGCCCCTCTCCCTGTCAAGTCAGGGTCCCTTCCGATATTCAAAGGGGCGGCCCAGCTGGCTAAACTCACTGCAAAGAAATAAATTTCCATCCTCCCCAGACACCTCTTCCTCACAGGGAATCTGCCATCACACTCCCACTTGGAGCAGGGAGCCAGCTGCTCCAACTACACTATCTGCCCTGAGGACAAGGTATGTGTGCTGCTTCCAGTCACTGAGGCAAGCAATCCACAGTTATCCCCTGGCTTCCCTATCTGTCCAGTACTCTCCTAGATGACTCAGAGCAACTTCCTTTTCTATATATATCCAAAGGAGCTGGCAGGGAGGAACACATCTCCTCTCCTCTCAGATAAAATTTGTCAGGAATTTTACCCTCATTTAATATCTTGGGGATATGGGAGGGGAGCCCTTCTTGGTGGTTGGGAGGTTTAATAACTCATGATTAGTTGTTTTGGCTTCTTTGTCTCTCTGATACTCACTCTCCTGGGAGTTGTGAAGCAGTATCCTGGTTTGCTGTACCCCAAAGCAGGTCCCCAAAGCAGCCTCTGGCTCTTTCTTCATTGTTTTAGTGAGGGCTGAGCTTTAGCTGTCTAACCCATTGACCATGTTCCCACAAACCATTCCTCATTTCACCTTCTTGACAAAGTTCTTTGAATCACATAAGTGTTTAAGTTTGAGGAGTTCCCATTTATCCAAGTTTTCTTTTGTTGCTCATGATTTTATTGTGAAGTTTAAGAATGAACCACTTACCACCAGGTCCTGAAGATGTTTTCCAATATTTTCTTCCAGGGACTTTATGGTTCTTGCTTTTATATTTTGTTCTGTGATACATTTTGAGTTATTTTTTTATATAAGGTGTGAGATAGGGGTCTTCTTTCTTTCTTTTGGATTTGGATATCCAGTTCTCCCAGCACCATTTGCAGAATAGACTGTTCTACACCAGTGGCTTGGTTTGACAGGCTCATCAAAAATCACTTAACCACAGATGTGAGGGTCTGTTTCTGTAACATCTATTTGATTCCAGTGGTCTATGTTTCTATCCTTATGCCAATACTATGCTGTTTTACCACTGTAGCTAGGTAACATGATTTAAAGTCTGGAAGTGAGAGTCCTCCAACTTCACTTTTCTTTTTTAAGATGTTTCTGGCTATTTGGGGTCCCTTACTGTTCCAAATAAATTTTATAATTGTGTTTTCCATATATTTAAAAATGCTGGTGGAATTTTTATTGGAGACTGCATTGAATCTGTATATCAATTTGGCTAGAACTGACATCTTAATGATATTTACTCTTCCAAATAAATTTTATAATTGTGTTTTCCATATATTTAAAAATGCTGGTGGAATTTTTATTGGAGACTGCATTGAATCTGTATATCAATTTGGCTAGAATTGACATCTTAATGATATTTACTCTTCCAATCCATGGGCATGGAATGTTCTTCCAATTATTTAGGTCTTTTTAAATTTCTTTTAGCTATGCATTTTAGTTTTCTGATTACAAGTGCTTTATATGCCGCCAGTGTTTTTTAAAATTCATTTATTGTTCCTTTTATTCCCATAAGATCTGCTCTTTTTCTATGTATGTTTTCAAATTCTTCTTAGTGTTTACCCAGTGTCTTCTTAATATCCTTAATCTCTTTAGCCATCTGTGAAGTTTAGGCTAATGTATCAACTCAGCCAGGTAATTGTGCTCAGGTCAAGCAAGCACTGGGCTAATTGTAATACAAGGAAATTTATGGGCTTTAGTCATCAATGAGTTTCCTGCATAGATAGCTGATAACATCTATGACCAACCAAGGAGATTGCGGTTAGCAATGAGGTATGTTTTATCCAATCACTTGAATTCCTTAAAGGGCGAACTGATTTCAGCATTCAGAGAGAATTTCCCAGCTCATCTTTCAACAATGTGTCTCCCAGAAACTCATCAAGGACCTTCATTGGACTTTCATCAGTGCCCCTGGTTTGCAGCCTGCCTGTGGAACCTGGACCTATGCATCCCCACGGTCACATGAGAAAATCTTATAAAATCTGATACAATTTACCAACATATCCTGTTGATTCTGTTCCCTAGAGAACCCTGACTAATACAGCTTGGTACCAGGAGTGGTTCTTGAGGAACAGAGTCTTAAACAGGGGATGTCTGAGGTGATCTGGGAGTTTTGCAATTGGCTCCCTACTCTAATTGGATTCAGGGGTACTAATAACTTGTTTGAACATCTGTGATTAGTTGTCTCAACTCCTTTATGTCATCTGGAGTCTTATCTTGTTCCTTTAACTGGGCTAAATCTTCCTGCTTCTTGGTATGGATTGCAATTTTTTGTTGGTGTCTTGGCATCTGGCTTACTAGATATATTTATTCTGGGTGCAGTTTCTTGCTTTAGTTTAGGGTTTTCTTACCTTTTCTCCCTTGCTGCATGTGCAGTAGGAGCTGAGGATGTAGTTGGTGCTGTAAGCTGTGGAGGCTGAAGCTGCCTGAGTTGCCCCAGGAACCAATGAATCTTCTCCCATCTTTCTGCCAGGGGTTGAGACAGGGCTACAGCTATGTGTAATAATCCAAGTTGTGCAGGCCAAGACCATCTATAGTTGCTTGCAGAGACTGATGAAGCTTCACAATCCTTCTTCCTCTGTCTAGGGCAAGGATGGAGTTGCAGGTGGGCACCGCAATCTGCCATCTGGATACAAAATGACCACAATTGCCATATAGACTGATGTAGCACCAGCCCCCTATCCCTGCCAAGGGTGTTGATAGACCCTCTGGAGTGCCCAAAAATCTAATCCATATGGGCCAAATGCACCTGCAGATGCCCTTAGAGGCTGAGGGAGTACTGTCTTTTCTACTCTTTGGGGGTTGGAATAGAACCACTGACACCCAACTGCTCATTCCAACTAGGCCAAATGTGCTTGCCATTGCCTCGAGAGGCTGAGGAAACACCATCCCCCTCTATTCCTATTTGGTAGTGGGGGTGGATTCAGAGGAACCCAACAGTTTAGTCCTTGTAGGCATAAAGTATTTTCTGTGGCCTGGAAGGGCTGAGGAAACACCAGCACCATCCTGTCCCATTGGGGTGAGTGTATATCCACAGGCACCCAACAGTTCAGTTCATGCAGGCCAAAAGTATCTACCATTGCCCAGAAAGGTTGTGGAAACACTTGCCCCCTCCTTTCCTATTGAGGGGTGGGAGTGGGTCCACATGTACCCACCAGTCAATGACAGGCCAAAAGTGCCTGTCATTGTCCAGAAAGGCTGAGGAATCACAGTTCCCCTTTTATCCTACTTGAGGGTGGGGATGAAACTACAATAGTCCAAATATTCCACCCATGTGGGCTAAAAGCATCTGTAGTCACTCAGAGAGGCTGGGGAAACATATTCCCTCTCTTATCCTGTGTGTTGGGGGCGGTGGTTTGGAGCCACAGGCACACAACAGTCATGGTTGTGCAGGCCAAAAGCACCTGCAGTTGTCCTGAGAGGCTGAGGAAACACCAGCCCCCTCATCCTATGGGGGACAAAGATGGAGATGGAATGAAAGGTGCTAAACAAACCATTTTGTGTGGTCCAAAAGTGCCTGCAGTTGCCAGGAGAGGCTGAGGAAACACAGCTCTTCTCCTATCCTATTGTGGTGTGGGGATGGAGCTGAAGGTATCTGATTATTCAGCCTGTGCCAGCCAAAAGCACCTACAGTTACCTGGAGAGGCTGGTGCAGGTGTCACCAGCTTCCTCCCTGCCAGAGGTGGGGCTGGAGTCTTGGCTAGGGCTGCAATCTGATCTTGATGGAAAGAAGCCAGTCCTTCCCTTCACTGTGATTTTCAGTCAGCCTTATTTCACCTCATTCTGGGGGCAGAATTGAAATGGTGGCTACCATCATTTTATTGACTTGGACATGTTCAAACTTTAGCTGTTCTTAGGATTATACTTTAGCCAGCCGAGTTTACTAATCAGTAGCTGAAGGTGGTGCCTAACCATCTCTTCCATCCTCATTTTTCGGAAATGGAACTTCAACTCCAGCCACAGAATAGCTCCTGAGGTGGCTTGTTCTACCAGAGTATGAAGGGAACTGGTCTCCATCATGTGGCCTACAGTTTCCAAGAAAGCCTGGTGCAGGTCCCCCCATCTTCCTCCCTGTGTGAGGTGGGGCTGGGCCTTAGGTTAGTGCTGTAATCTGATCTGGGTACAAAGAACTCAGTCCCTACCAGCACTGTGATTTTCAGTCAGCACCGCTTCCTCTCATGCTGGGGTGCAGTTAAAATGGCAGCTATCCACCTCTTTCTGATTTGGACAGGTTCAAACTTTAGCTGTACTTAAGATCATACCTTAGCCAGATGAATTTACTAATCAGTATCTGAAGTTGGTGCCCAACTACCTCTTCCTCCCCCATTGGAAAATAGAGGTTCCAACTCCAGCCACGGAATATCGTCCAAGGCAGCTCGTGCTGTCAGTGGAGTATGGGCACTGGCCTGTGTTGCATAGAATGCTCTACTCATGAATCTTCTGTGCAGATGGGCATTCTCCTCCTTCCATTCTTTCAAAGATGTTGCAGGATGCTCTTCTGGTCTCAGACCCCCAAATAGTTGCTTTATTATAATCAGAGAAAGTGCTCTGTAAAATTAAATGTTTTTAAATTTATGGCAATCTGACTTATGTCACAGCATATAGTCTATCCTGGATATCTATCCAGGAAGACTAGAGAAGAATGTGTAACTTCCTGTGTTGGGATGTAATTCTCTATAAATTTCTATCAGGTCTAGTTCATTTATCATATTATTCAAGCTCTTAGTTTCCTCATTTATCCTATTTCTATATGTTCTATCTAATGCTGAGAGTGGTATACTGAAGTTTCCAACTATTACTTTAAAGACATCTCTTTCTCATTTGGTTTTGTCAAGGCATCTCATATATTTTCAAGTCTCCAAGATACATAATTATTATTGCTATTTATTTTTGGTGAATTGTTCCTTTTATTAATACATACTAACTATCTTCATCTCTTATAATAGTTTTGCATTTAAAATCTGTTTCACCCAATATTAGTGTCACTACTCCAGCTGTTGTTTTTTTTTTTAATTTATTTATTCCTCCCACACACACTCATTGTTTTTGTGTCTGCTGTCTGCTCTCTGTATGTTCTTCTGTGTCTGCTAGCCTTATCTTTAGGTGGTACTGGGAACAGATCCTGGAATCTTCCTGGGTGGAGAGAGGCTGCTCAATCTCTTGTGCCACCTCAGCTCCCTGGTCCAGCACTCCACAAGGGCCAGCTTTCTGCTTAGGCCAGCTCATTATGTGGGTCAACTTGTTTTTTACCAGGAGGCCCCAGGAGTCAAACCCTGGACCTTTTATATGGTAGATGGTAGCCCAATCACTTTAGCCACATCTGCTACCCTCCAGCTCTTTTTTTATTACTATTTTCATGGAATATCTTTCCCCAACCTTTCACTTTTATCCTGATTGTGTCCTTGTGTCTAAAGTGGGTCTCTTTTAGACCAGAAAGAGATGGCTCATATGATTTCTCCATTCTATCAGTCTCTGTCTTTTAATGGGTGAATTTAAACCATTAACATTCAGTGTTACTGCTGGAAACTCATTACTTCCTTTGTCCATTTTATCCCCTGGCTTTCTGTAATCATATCTTACTATTGTCTGTCTTTTAACATTTCCAGTTTCTCTTCCATACAGTCTTCATTTCTACACTCTTCTCTAGGTCTCTCACCCTTGTCTTTTCCTTTCAGGCTGTAACTCATTATTTAATAAAGAATAACCCAATATGCATCAGAGTAGCTCAGCCAAGTTGCAGGTAGCAAAATAGAGGAGAAGGCATAGAAGTCATCAGAGTGCTGCTTTCAAGAACTGCAGCCCAGAAGAGTGCTGCACACATCATTAAAGAGGACATGGGGATGAAGAGACAGAGAAGAGAAAGGAAAAACTGTGAGTTTATGATCCAGTAGCTGGGAATGTAATCCATCCCACTTCTAAGTTGAACAGCCTTTGTAAAACCTAGGGCTGGATCATTAATGGAGAGGGGGGAAAACAGATTCTGCCCTAGAAAATGGGATGGTGTGGCTGAGAACTGTGTAATTTCTCTTCAGTGAATGTAACCACCAAACTCAAATCACTGTTTCAGAAGTGCTAGTTTATGGATACTGAAGGCTTCATCTCTGTAGCAGAGTTTGCTTAGGAATGCTATTTGATGGCTAGCGAGTAAAGTGAAGGTTGCCAGGCTTTTCTCTTTTGTTTCTTTCCCAGCCTCCATAGATTTGGTCTATTCCATATTAGTGGCTCACTGTCCTTGTTTTGATAACTTAAACATGGCAAACAAAGTTTTAGAAAAAAGTGAACCATAAATCAAAGAAAAGCTGTGAAAGAAAACTACTAGGCAAGAGAGGAAAATTGATCTTGTGGAAAATCACGAACAGTCAGATCCTAGACATGAACAAAAAATAACAAACTATATTAAGAAACTGGAACATTTGTCTCAAACAAGGCAACAAACTAAGAATTCAAGCAAGATACAGGATTTAAGATAACTAGTCAATGATGCTAAAAGAAACTTCCTAAATCAATTTAAGGTGATGAAGGAAAATATGACTAAAGTGATTAAAGATATTAAGATGACACTGTGAGAACATAAAGAACAATTTCAAAGCTTGCAAAAAAAGTAACAGAGCTTATGGGAATGAAAGACATAATGGATGAGATTAAAGATACATTAGAGATATATAACAGGAGATGTGAAGTGGTAGAAGAACTAATAAGAGAAATTGAGGACAGGATATTTGTACTTGTCCAAAAAGGAGAATAGACATTAAGAAGAATGGAAAAGATTGAACAGGATCTTAACAAATTGAATGACAATTTGAAATGCAAAAATATTTTGTTATAGGTGTCCCTGAAGAATAAGAGAATGGAGAAGGGGTAGAAAAAATATTTGTGGAATTACTGACTGAAAATTTTACAATCCTTATGAAATATATGAATATTCAAGAGGGACAAACTAGCCAAAGAGAATGAATTCAAGTAGACCTATTAAAAGACATATCCTATTTGAGAATGTCAGAAACCAAATATATAGAGTGTATACTGAGAGCAGCAAGAGAAAACAATTCATTGCTTCCAAGGAAGCCTCAAAAAGGGTAAATGTTGCTCTTTCATCAGAAACCATGGAGGCAGGTGACACATTCTCCTCATGCATGATAGAACCTCTGGTACCACCACCACCTGCATTGCTGCTGCCCCATGATGACCATTGCTGCTCCTGCCCTGCAGCAGTTACCACTGCCTGTTCACCACTCCCTTGGGACAAGCTGTATGATTAGGTCACTTTCTTCAATGAATAAACCTATTTTTCAGTTCTGTGGTGCTCTTGGTAACAAATTTTTGGAGTTTCTAAAGGGAAGTGGAGTTTACTGCCATGCATATATTTCACCGATATCTAGATAAATGAACTGTAGAAACTCTTTACAACTCCACCAAGAAACACTCCTAAGAGTTATAGACACAGTTGTGTTGAATTGAAATCTGTTAGGATTTTGCAAGAATTCTGACCTGGACAGGGTAAACCTCAGTGCAATTCTTTATATTGCTTCAGGATTACTGGATTGAAGAATCACTGTTTCTTGTTAGAAGGTTTATTTCATTCCCCATTACTTCCAAATTCATATGCAAAGTACTGAGAATTTCAAGGGGAGTATATTGAAATAGACTTCAGTTTCTTTACATAATTTCCATATTCAATTTTTAAAAATTCTTTCAGAGCGCTATTTAGTATTTTTTAACTAAATTAAAAATGACTCAAATGAACTGCTCACTACTGTGGAAGTCACATACAAGAACATGAGATTTCTTATCACATACAATCCAATCAAAGCAAACTTAAACAAATTTATAGAGGAACTTAAGAAGTATGGAGTTACCACAATAGTAAGAGTATATGAAGCAACTTTGGACACAGCTGTTGTGGAGAAAGAAGGCATCTATGTTTGATTGGTCTTTTGATGGTGGTGCACCTCCATCCAACCAGATTGTTGATGGTTGGTTAAGTCTTATAAAAATTAAGTTTCCTGAGACTGTGAATGTTGCATTGTTGTTCACTGTGTTGCAGGTTTTGGGAGAGTGCCAGTGCTTGTTGCACTAACATTGATTGAAGGTGGAATAAAACATGAAGATGAAGTACTCTTCATAAGACAAAAGTGACATGGAGCTTTTAACTGCAAGCAACTTCTGTATTTGAAGAAGTATCATCTTATATGCCATTGTACTTTAAAGATTTCAGTGGTCACAGAAGCAACTCTTGCATTCAATAAAATTGAGGTCCCTAATGCTATTGTCTTTGAAGTGAAATTTGAGAGAGAACCTAATTTGTCAAACATACTAGCCAACATGATGGGGACTAAGTTTAATTAAGCTTCCTTAGGAATATTGAGAAATAGTTTTACCATGCTACAAATTTGAGAGTATTGCAACCTCTATGGTTTATAATCAGCCTATTTGGATTCTTGCTGGTCAGCATTTAATATGGGCTTATCATTTATAGCAATAAACCTTTCCTGAAATCATACAGTATTGCATTCTAAGTCTTCTTTAAATATATTCCCATGCCAGGTTCTTATCAAAATATAAGAAATTTTGGGAGATTAGTTGCCAAAACACCCAGCACAATACTTCTATATCTTTAGTGTCATAGAGAACTTAATATCTCAGGAACTATAAACACTCTAGAGGTTATGTGGTTTATTCCTTCAGTCATTTCAAACATTGAAAGAAGGGATATATGGTTATGTGCCGGTGCACTTTATGTTTACACCTCCCACGTTCATGTCAGTATACATCAGGCTTGTGCATCCATTGAATTTTTAGGGAATTTTTACTGTTTTATGGTGATTATTTTATGTCTATTTATAAATCTCATGTTGTGACTTTAAAGAAAAACTTCCATTTTGAACTCTAGCATTGTACAGAAGCACACATATCTTTAATGGTTACAGACAAAAAAAAAGTGTTACAGCTAATTTAATATTTGCAATTTGGAGTGCAACTTGTCAGGGGAGGGGCTGACAAATGAATGGAGCTATGGTATTTCATATTTTTGTAAAATGTTGCTTTCATCTTGTGCAGAACATGTAGATTATGCTCTTTAATTTAGTAAATATTTTAAAAAGGTAGAGATGCTTTGTTGTGGTAGCTACAATAATTCTGAATCATAAAATTTCTGAAATTTTTGTAATCTTTTCCTTATCTATTGGAATTTGTTTACCAG
>JAQZBX010035611.1:0-24507 GCA_029593785.1 Cabassous unicinctus
AGACCCGACAACTTGGTTTTCAAAAAAAAAAAAAATGGACCAAAGGCTTGACAAAGGAAAATATCCTAAAGGTCAATAAACATATGAAAAGATATTCAACCTCATTAGTCACCAGAGAAATGCAAATTAAAAGCATGCTGAGATACTACTGTATGCCAGCAGAGTGGCTAAAATTAAAAAGACTGACCATACCTCGTGTCAGTGTAAATGTGGAACCCATGGAACCTTCACATACTGCTGGTGGGTATCTAAATTGGTACCAGCACTGCAGGAAACTGCTTGGAAATGTCTACTCACCCCTAGCTTATGCCTACCCTTTGACTCAGATATTTCTCTTATTATATACCCAAGAGAAATGAGAACATATATCCTCTTACAAGCAATGTTCGAGAATAATTCTAGCAACTTTATTCCTAGAGTCAAAACCCCCAAATGCCCTTCAACAAAGAAATGGGCAAATAAATTGTGGCATATGCATAGGATGGAATCCGACACACACAAAAAAATGAGCAATCTACCAATACCCTCAACAACACGAATGGATCTCACTATTGTTGAGTGAAAGAAGCTAGACACAAAAGAGAATATATTGTATGATTCCATTTCTATAAAGGACAAAGAGAGGCAAAGCTCCATTGTTACAGTTGGGCAGTTTGATGTAATTATGAATTCCAAAAATATAATTGGATCATGCTTGTAAACTGATCTGTTAATCTGGGCATGATTAAGTGATAATTAGGGCGTTGACTGGGCCACGTCAGTAGGGCGTTGAGCCCCACCCCTTGGTGGGTGGGGAATCGAATATAAAAGGCAAGGCAAAGAACAGAGTTGAGGCAGTTTTTGAGAGGCAGTTTAGATGTTGGAAAGAAGGCCCCAGGAGAAGAGAAGTGAGCCATTTGCCTGATAGTCTACAGCTGACCTTGTGGAGGAACCAGGAGCTAAGCCCAGAGAGAAACACAGCCCCGGGAAGAGAGGAACCCCAGAAGCCTGAACCCTGGCAAATGCCGGCAGCTGTCTTGCTCTAACAAGTGGCAATGGACTGTGGTGAGAGAAGAAACTTAACGCTTTATGGCCTGGTAACCGTGGACTTCTACCCCAAATAAATACCCTTTATAAAGACCAACCCATTTTTGGTATTTCACATTAGCACCCCTTTGGCTGACTAATACATCCATTAAGATAGAAATCATAACAGTGGTTTCCCTTTGGGATGGAGGAATGGCTAAGAAGCGAAGGCATATGAGAGCACCTTATGGAGTGCTGATAAGCTTCTTGAAATGTGTGTAAGGGAAACCGATGTGGCTCAAGCAATTGGGCTCCCATCTACCACACAGGAGGTCCAGGGTTTGATTCCCGGGGCCTCCTAGTGAAAGGCAAGCTGGCCCACACAGAGTGCTGGCCCATGCAGGGGTGCTGGCCTGCACGGAGAGCTGGCTTGGCCAGATGATGCAACAAAAAGAGACACAGAGAAGAGACAATGAGACACAGCAGACCAGGGAGCTGAGGTGGTGCAAGAAATTGAGCACCACTCTTCTACTCCAGAAGGTCCCAGGATCAGTTCCTGGTGCCGCCTAAAGAGAAGACAGGCAGACATAGAAGAACATACAGAGAGCAGACAGCAAGTGCCAAACAATGACAGGGGGTGGGGGGGTGTAAATAAATAAATCTTTTTAAAATTTAAAAAAAAAAAAACATGTGTGTAAAGATTCAAGCTGTTTGCTTACAATCTGTGCCCCTTATGCAATTTGTGAAAGCTATACCTCAATTTTTAAAAAATACAAATAAGACTTAGATTGAAACGCAAAGGAACAATTAGAGTCTGTTTCCCTCCTCTCTAAATATCATCAGCCACTGCTCAAGCCCCCCATTCTCTCCAGTATCAGAATCTTCCTCTTCCCTCCCAGACTTCAACCCCAGTGGTCCAGGCACCGTTTCATCCCCTTCCAGCTTCAAGGCAGCTTGGCATCCAAAACTCATGCATCCCTGCCACCTTCTATCTCTCTCCAGCCAGACAGCCCTCCAGCTGCCAGCTTATAACTTAGTAAATTCTCCCTTTAACCTACCATGTTTCCTGATCCTTCTTGAAGCAAAGCAAGGAGGGAAAAATGTATCTTGGGGTACTGCCCAGCTGCTGCTCTCCCAGGCCAATGTTCTGCTCATTCTCCCTAAGTTTCCCCTCTGCTCTCCTAGGATACTTGTTGGGCTGGGGGCTCCATCACCCCTTCCTGGAAACTGCCTGTTGAACAGTTCAACTGCCTGGATTGTGATCCTGTTGTTAGAAATGGGGTTCCTTGGGGCTCCAGGTGCTCTCAAGCACACAAAAAAGGAACTTCCCTTTGGGGTAAGCGGAGGGGTGGGGGAGGGGAGGGAGGAGCCAGGATGGGCACCATTGAGCAGCGCCCTGAAGAGGGTCTGGGCAGAGGGAGGGTGGACTGGCGCCCCACCTCTAGGCATGGAGACCTGGCAGGACAAGCCGCCAATGCTAGATGGGCTGGAACTCTCAAGTCAGATGCAGATGCTCTTTCAGCCAGGCTCCTTTAACACCCGTCCTCTTCTAACCAGCATGTCATCATACATGAGTCCCTGTGTCCCTATGTGCCCTGCCCCACGAGATGGGAGCCCCCACCCCCCCGTGGCCAGCACAGCACCTGCTTGGCACAGAGGAGCAAGCAGCAAACGTTTGTGGATGGAAGACATGGGTGCCCGGGTAGGTGGGCAAGGGATGTATGAGGGTCATCTGAGTGACAACTCAGAGGTTGTAGGCACCTTCTCTGTGGTGTCACGTCTGACCCAGCCAAGCTAAACGCTGCCCACAGCTGAGTTTCCAGAGAGTGCCTTCCCTGATGTTCTGTTACAGGAGCCTGGGAGCAACTCAACCAGGGGGCCAGGAAGCTGCTGATTTTGCAACACTTCTGGATCTCCTAGGGCTGCCATAACAAAGTATCACAACCCTGGGGTGGCTGAAAACAACAGCCAGTTTGGGAGGCTAGAAATCAGAAACCAGAAATTTGCAGGGCCATGCTGAAACCTATAGGATAGAATACTTCCTGGCTGCTTCTGGTGGCTCCCAGAAATCCTTGTTCTTCCTTGGCTTATAGATGCATCACTTCAGCTCTGTCTCTATCTTCCCTGTACATCTCTCTCTCTGTCTCTCCTTCTTTTCTGATAAGGAGAACAGTCACTGGATTAGGACCCACCCTTCCCAAGGATGATCTCATTTTAAATTAATTGTATCTGCAACGACCCTATTTCCAAAGAGAGTTGCATTCACAGGTACCTGGGGGTTAAGTGGTCAACCTATCTTTTGAGGGGACACAGTTCAACCCACATTATAATGTTACAATGAAATACCTTCTTGGGTGATAGCCCAGCCTTGCCCCAGTCTTGCTCCAAGGACGGTCCAGGAGAAGGGGGGAAGGCATCCAGACGGCATCCACAGATGGCCCAGGAATGCCAGCTCTGGCCTGCCGCAGAGAGCACTGGGCCAGGTGCTGTGTCGAGAACCTGCTTGGGACAGTCCTTCCTCACTCCTGGAAGGGAACAACCTCATTATACCAGCTCCTGGCCGGCACAGCTCTCGACTTGTGCTGCCAGATGGGCTTGTTCATTAGGATGAGGAGCGTGGTATTTCATATGCAAATGAGGGAAAATAAATCCATCGTAGAAATGTGAACAACAAACACTCACAGGGTACTGGCTGAGAGGAGAGGGAGGAGAAGGAGGGGAAGCCAGGGTATACATAGCACCACCCATTGCTGCCCATGGGGCACTCTTAGCCCACATGGTCTGGACTGACCTGCCTGGCCTGCCCAACACGGAAACTGAAGTCCCTGAGGACCCCGTCCAGCCTCCTGAAACTTTTCCAAGGCCAGACACAGAGTGGACCACCAAGGAGCCAAGGGGCAAAGGGAGTGAGAGGGAATTGGGAGCTGAGACAGACTCCAGGCCAGGCCCACACAATTTCCAGCCGAGTTTGCAGCAGCTGGAGCAGACCCCAGTGGCTGGACCAGAAACAGCTGGCAGCCAAAGGGTTGGGGAAAGAACTGCAGGGCCTGGTCCATGAGAACAGCCCCACAGGAAGCAGGGTTTGTCCAGCACCTTCTGGACGTCTCAAAGGCACCATAGGTCAACACATGCAGATCTTGCCCCCAGGACAGGTTCTCTCCCAGAGTTCCTTGCTCTGTCCCTGCTCCCACCCACCCCCCTTGGGGATGAACAAACCAGACCTCAGGGTCTTCTAGGAATCCCCCATGCCCTCCTCCCAGTCCTGCCAGCTCCAGCTCCTAAATATCCTCAATAAACCCACCTCCTGTCCCCATCTCTACCACCTCCTCCTTGCACAATTGACTGGAGTGTTCCTGGGAAGGACCACCCACCCCCTACCAACCTCTGATCTCATCTTTCCCCAGTACCTTCTCATGGTTTGTTCCCCTCAGCACCAATCCCTACAATCTTGCAGCTTTAAATTTCACGTCTTCAAATGATATCTCCTCCCCCACCCCATGTGGGCTATCTGTCACTACCAGGGTGTGCCCCTTCTCTTATCTAGGATTTTAGCTTCTAGCTCACTGTTCCTCCCCCCCATCACAATGTCAATATACACCTGCTGAGACTTCCCACTCCTCACCTCTCAGTTCCTTGACCTCCTCTCACCAGGGATCTTGTCCTCCATCCAGGGATGCTGTCCTCCATCCAGGAACATTGTCCTCCAGCCAGGGATGCTGTGTTCCATCCAGAAATCCTGTTGTCCATCCAGGGATGCTGTCCTCCAGCCAAAAATGCTGTCCTCCAGCCAGGGACTTTGTGCTCCATCCAGGGACACTCTCCTCCATCCAGGGACACTGTCCTCCAGCCAGGGATGCAGTCCTCCATCCAGAAATGCTGTCCTCCATCCAAGGATGCTGTCCTCCATCCAGAAATGCTGTGCTCCATCCAGGGATGCTTTGCTTTAGCCAGAAATGTTGCCCTCCATCCAGGGATGCTGTGCTCCATCCAGAAATGCTGCCCTCCATCCAGGGATGCTGTGTTCCATCCAGGGATGCTGTCCTCCATCCAGGGATGATGCCCTCCATCCAGGGGTGCTGTCCTCTATCCATGGATGCTGTGTTCCATCCAGGGATGCTGTCCTCCATCCAGAAATGCTGTTCTCCATCCAGGGATGCTGTCCTCCATCCAGAAATGCTGCCCTCCATCCAGGGATGCTGCCCTCTATCCAGGGATGCTGTCCTCCAGCCAGAAATGCTTCCCTCCATCCAGGGATGCTGTGTTCCATCCAGGGATGCTGTCCTCCAGCCAGGGATGCTGTCCTCCAGCCAGGGATGCTGTCCTCCAGCCAGGGATGATGCCCTCCAGCCAGGGATGCTGTCCTCCATCCAAAAATGCTGTTCTCCATCCAGGGATGCTGCCCTCCAGCCAGAAATGTTGCCCTCCATCCAGGGATGCTGTGCTCCATCCAGGGATGCTGTGCTCCATCCAGGGATGCTGTCCTCCATCCAGAGATGCTGTGCTCCAGCCAGAAATGTTGTCCTCCATCTAGGGATGCTGTGCTCCATCCAGGGATGATGCCCTCCATCCAGGGGTGCTGTCCTCTATCCATGGATGCTGTGTTCCATCCAGGCATGCTGTCCTCCATCCAGAAATGCTGTTCTCCATCCAGGGATGCTGTGCTCCATCCAGAGATGCTGCCCTCCATCCAGGGATGCTGTGTTCCATCCAGGGATGCTGTCCTCCATCCAGGGATGCTGTGTTCCATCCAGGGATGCTGTCCTCCATGCAAAAATGCTGTTCTCCATCCAGGGATGCTGCCCTCCAGCCAGGGATGTTGTGCTCCATCCAAGGATGCTGTTCTCTATCCAGGGACATTATGCTCCATTCAGGGATGCTGTCCTCCAGCCAACTCAACCGCCCACTCCGTGGTCTTCCCTCAGCACTGCCATAACGGCTATCACGAGTGTCCCACCATTGCATCACCATCTCCCTCTTTCCAGGTCACTCATCTGGTAATGCAGACCCCAGCATCCTTCCACCCTGAGCCCTCCAATCCATCAATCATGCCACTGGTCCAGGTTACCAACTGGTCCCGATTGAGCTCATGCTCAAAAACCTTAAGTAGTCTCTTAGCTCTTCCCACCACTCACCCTACACAGTTCTGGCCCGTTCTATCCTCCTAATGTCAATTTCAACACCATCTCCTCTCTCTTCAGCCCCCAGCATCTTCCTCATTGTCCCTCCACCTCCCAATCTCAGTCAATGACCATGCACCCTAAAAATCACCAAAAAATCAGGAGAGAACTTCCATAGCTTCCACCCACCATGTCCCACCCCCAGCATCTGCACCCACATCCTACTCTCCCACCTGTTACTACACGTGAGTACTCCTCCCTCATCATCTCAGGTCCTCCATGCCCTCTACCCAATATAAGGGCTCTGCTCCAGCAATTCTCACTCCCTGACATTGCCCGTTTTTCACTCTCTCTTAGGAGTTGAACTGTGTCCCCAAAAAGATAGACTGAAGTCCTCATTTCCAGTACCTCAAAATGTGAACTTATTTGGAAACGCTGTCATTACTACAGATGGAATTAGGCAAGTTAAAATGAGGTCATACTGGAGTAGAGTGGGCCCTCTATCCAATATAGCTGGTGACTTTATAAGAGGGGAGAGGAGGCACAGACAGACACAGAGAGAAAAGACAGCCATGGATTGATGGTGGCACAGAGTAAATTATGCCACAAGCCAAGGGCTGCCAAGGATTGTTGACAAGATACCACCAGAAGCCAGGAGCAGATTCTTCCCTACAGACTTCAGAGGGAATTCAGCCCTACCAACACCTTGATTTCAGACTTCTGGCCTCCAGAAATATGAAACAACAAATGTCATTGTTTCAAGCCATCTCCTTTGTGTTATTTTGCTATGGCAGCCCTAGGAAACCAAGATACTCTCTTGGACCATTCTCATAAGCAGACAAACACGGTCTTATTTCACCCATCTTAACAACAACCATAATTTTAGGGGAAAATTTGCCCTTTGCAGCAAAATTCCTCCAAAGAGTTGTTTCTCAAATTCCTTTCCTCCATTCTCCCTTAAATCCACTTCAGTCAGGCTTGTCCCCCACCTCTCCACCAAAACTTCTCACCAAGGTTCAGTCCTAGTCTTCATGATGTCTCCACAACATTGGGCACAGCCTATTGCACCCTCCTCCCAGGCACACTGTCTTCTTTTGGCCTCCAGGCTTGCCCTCCTTGCCCAATGTCCTACCGGTGGAGTGCCCCAGCACTTAGTCCTTCAACTTCTTCTCTTCTCTAACTATACCCACTTCCTTGATGATCTCCTCCAGCCTTGTGGTTTAAAATACCATCTACAGACCATCAACTCCCAAATTCATAATTTCAACCCAGACCTTTCTCCTGAATTCCACCCAACTGCCTTCTTGAGGTCTCATGTTGGAAGTCTTGGAGTCAGCTCAAACCAAATATGCCCAAAACTGACTTTCTTCTCTTCTCCCTTGTATTAGTCAGGGTTCTCTAGGGAAACAGAACCAACAGAAGATATCTGTAAATGGTATGAGATTATATCAAATTGTCTCATGCGACCCTGGGGATACACCCATCCAAATTCCATAGGGCAGGCTGCAAGCTAGCAACTCCAATGAAGGTCCTCAATGAGTTCCCAAGAGGAACTGGCTGCCTGAGGTAGAGGTGGGAATTCTCTACTTGAATGTTGAAATCACTTCTCCTTTTAAGGCCTTCAAGTGATTGGATGAGACATAACTCATTGCTGACAGCAGTCTCCTCAGTTGATTGTAGATGTAACCAGCCATCTATGCAATCTACTCACTGGTTGAGTCCATGAAATGTCCTTTAAATTTAAATTATCTCAGTGCTTGCTTGACCAAACAACTGGGCACCATTACCTGGCCGAGTTGACACATTAGCCTAACCATCAAATTCCTCTGTCTCAGTCAATGGCAATTTCTGGAGCAAAGCAGGACTAGCACTCCATCTCAGATGTTAAAACAAGATATAGGGAAAAAAAAAAAAAAACAAGATACAGAGCCACAGTGATTTAATGGTGTACCACCACCAGAGAGGCAGGAGTCTGGGGGCAGAATAACAAGTTCAGAAATAGACTAAAAGCAAACAGGGGTTTAGTATATGATAGAGGGGGACCTTCAAATCAGTGGGCAAACATAGGTCATTCAATAAAAGGCACTGAGACAACCAGAAAGCTGATTGGTTAAAAATAACCCAAAGTAAGGCCAGGTCACAGCCTTATTCCTTTCACTAAAATAAAATCCTGATAGATAACAATTTTAAAGCTAAATGATTAAAGCAGAGTCTTCCAATCCAAGGTGGTGACCCATATTTATATCACATGCCCCACTTCCAAAACAGCTAAGAAGTGACAGGAAAAATGATCATTTTCAAATGAATAAGTCCACCAGTGGTATGGAAAAAACAAGAAATGATGCTTTTGGTGGATGTTATGAATTGTGTTCCACAGTTTGGACATGTTCTTCGTCTTGGTCCACATTCTATTGTAAATAGATGTCTTCAAGGTGTTATTTCGATTAAGGTGTAGACCCATTCAATCAGGTTGGGCTTTAATCTGGATTACTGGAGTCCTTTATAAGTAGAGTGAAAGTCAGATGGAGAAGCTATGGGAAGCAGCAAGGAGCTGGAAGTCAACAGAACCCAGAAGACAAAGGAGAAGACACCGCCTTGTGCATTGCCATGTGATGGAAGAGCCAAGAGCCCCAAAGATTGCCAGTCAGCCAGTAGATACTGATCCCAGAAGAAAGTCAGCCTTCTACCTCTGAGACTGTGAGCCAATAAATTTCTGCTATTATACCAACCCATTGTATGGTGTTTGTTTTAGCAGCCAGGAAACTAAAACAGTGAACCACACATTTTGAGGAATTTATGGAAAATAGAAAACAAATGAGATCCAACTTATAAGAGCAGAGGTAGTTTCATGTTAGAAGGAGGATTTATTTTTCCCACCAAACTTCCTTGGTGCCTCTCACAAGTGCATGCTATATCTACAGAGATGAAATACAGCATTCTAATAAGAAAAAAAAAAATACTAATCCAGTAAAATTTTCTATTCATATTATGTCATCCTCCATTTCCAAACATTTTTAGAAAACAGAGGTAAACTGGGGAATTCCTGAAATTCAAAGCTTTTATTTGAGCAAACCAATGTATAAGACGTATAAGATGATATATAAACCAACGTAAAAGACACCTAGTTATATTCTTGCAAACACCCAGTACTACCTGCCACATGTTTTGCTCAAAGCTCTGTCCAAAAGAGGGAAATAAAGAATCAGGGAGCATGGCAGCTGCACAGGCACCCCAAAGAGAGGCAGGAAGTATACTCGATTCAGGTAAAGCCCAAATTACCTTCTCCTTCACCCCTCTCTACACAAATACCTTTCAAACAGTTCTTGGGTGTTTTGTAAGCTATCCTCCAAAGACCTTATTCCAGAAAGGACTACATTTGCTGAAATGTAATCATTCTCCTGACAACATCGCCGAGCTTTGCCCGCCATCCTGCTGGGGCTCCGGCAGCCGCGTGTGTCCTTTGAGTTGGTTCCAGAAGTCGCGATAGATTTTCACTTATCACTTCCTCAGCCCCTCTCAGGCAGCCTGCAGAACACAGAGGCTGCCCATGGTGCAAAGCAGAACATATTGGTCTTTGCTGCACAGCTGGAGACGTGCTCTGTGTGTTCTTGAGAAATGGAAAAACTATGTGGAGGCCAGGGCCTTTGTCCCGATGGGGCAGTAGAGTCTAGAAGCAGCCCCAGTGGGCAGTGAGCTAAAGAATAAACACAGGCGCTTTCCACAAGGGGAAATAGCACACACCAAACAAATCCATAGACACTTCACCCCTTGGTTATTCAAAATTGTCCCATTTCACATCCATTCAATTAGCGAAAAATAAGAAAGGTAAATGAAAGTGCTCATTGCTGGCAAGGGTACAATGAAATTGGCCCACTCGTACATGGGTGGAGGCATTATAATTGGTATAGGTTTTTTTGTTTTTTGTTTTTTTTTTAGAAAAGCCGTGTAGCTCTGGGCAGCAAGAAACAGAGGAAAACTACTCTCTGATCTAGTAATTCCATATCCTAAGGAAAGGTATCTGAAGGAAAAAACATGCAGAAACAAAAGTCTCTGTAATGGACATTTGTTATTTCTTACTTATTTATTATATATTATTTTGATTCCTCACTGTCCCTCTCTTTGGTAGACAGCACCCTCTCTTATGAGGAGAATAACTGCCTCTCCAAGACCCCAATGTGTGGTGGACACAGAGTTTCCCTTTTCTTACTTCTTACCCAATACCCCCTTCTTAGGTCTGACCGAAGCATCTCACACCCTGGCCACCAGGATTGGTCCAGGATTGAATATGTGACCTGAGTTGGGTCAATCAGAGTCCAGCCCCAGGATTTTTCCACTTAAGGAAGGAGGTCCTTTTCCTCTCCAGTAGTGAAGCAGGGAGTCCAGCACACATCAGTCTTGGCTCTAGCTGCTGCCGAGGAGAGCTGGGTTCCAAAGCTGGTCAGCATAATGGAAAAACAAGGTACAGAGAAACAAAGAGAGAGCCACTGTGAGCCCCAGCATATTCAAGACCCTCACTCCTGTCATCCCCAGAATCGCTGAGCACCGTCTTTCCCCCATAGGTACAGGCACCAATACATCCCGCAATTTCCCTCAGTCATCTCTGTCACTTGCGACCAGAAAGTCCCAATCAAAACAAAGATTGTGCACAAAGATGTCAGATCACCTTTGCAAACTCAGAGACAACCTCAGCTTACTACATAAGATTCATTTTAAAATTATAGCATGTCAGACAATAGAATGGGATGTGGCCTTGAAATGATATAAAGACTAAACAGCAATGTGAGAAAAAACATATGTGATACCCAGTTAAAGGAAAGAGGCAAAACGCAGAACCTTCCAACCATACAAAAGGTGGATCCGCATGTGTCCTCCTCTCAGAGAAATCTCTCTAAAGGACAAGTCTTCTACTTGCTCCTCTCCTGTTAGTGTTTTTCACTGGTTCATTGTGGCCTTCAAAGGAAATCCAGACTCTGTGATCCAGTCCAGGGCCATCTGTCTTGCCTTCTGCCACTGCCTTGCCCTCCAAACTCACACTGCAGGCCACCACTGTCACACCAAAAGTTCCAAGTTTTCAAATATGCCACACTCCTTGTTTTTGTTTCTCAGCTGCTAAAATAAACACCACACGATGGGTTGACTTTCAATGAGAATTTATTAGCTCTCAGTTTTGAGACTAGGAGAAGTCCAAATCAAGGAGTCAGCAAGGTGATGCTTTCTCCCAAAAGACTGTGGCCTTCTGGGGCTGGCTGCAGGCAATTCTTGGTCCTTGACTTTTCCATCACATGGAAATGCATATGGCAGCATCTTCTCATTCCTCTTCAGCGTTCCGTTGACTTCTGGGTTCTGGCTGCTCTCCGTAACTTCCCTCTCCATCCAATTTTCACTCTGTTTATAAAGGACTCCAGTAGTCTGGATTAAAGCCCAACATGATTCTGTTGGACCACACTTTAACTGAAGTCATATCTTGAAAAGATCTTATTTACAAAGGGTCCATACCCACCAGAATGTGGATCAAGACCAAGAACATTACCAAACTAGGGAACACAATTCAGTCCCCAACACTCCTTCACATCCCTTTACAAATGCAATTCTCCAGCCCAGCATGCCTTTCTTTACTCCTTTGTCTGGTAAATTATCTTTTTTTTCCTAAATAATGTCTTCATTGAGATATATTTCACATACCACACAATTCACCTATTTAACATTTATGATTCAGTAGTTTTTAGTATATTCATAGAGTTGTGCTACCATCCCCACCATCAATTTTAGAATGTTTTCATCATCCCCCCAAAAAATCCTTATATCCATTAGAAGTCACTCACCTTCTCTTCCACCCATTTCTGGCCCTAGACAACTACTAATCTACTTTCTGTCTCTATAAATTTGTCTATTCTGGACATTTTATTTAAATGAAATCATACAATACATGGTCTTTTGTGACTGGTGTCCTTCACTTAGCATTTTTTCAGGGTTAATCCATGTTGTAACATGTCTGTTCTTCATTCATTTTTATTGGTGAATAATGTTCCATTGTACGGACATACCACATTTTGTTTATCCATTCATCAGTTGATGGACTTTACAGTTGTTTGCAGTTTTGCCCATTATGACAACTTATATGGAACCAGTGTGCAGTCTATGAGATTTGTAGCAAAAATGGGCAAATGCTGCATACTTGATATATCAGGAAATGCTATCAAGCTGTTACAAGTTGCCCAGCTCTATCCCATTGCCATCTTCATTAAGCCCAAGTCTCTGGAATCTCTAATGGAGATGAATAAGCATCTGACAGAGGAACAAGCCAAGAAAATCTGTGATGGAGCAATTAAGTTAGAACAAGAATTTGGAGAATATTTTACAGTTATTGTCCAAGGAGACACCTTAGAAGATATATATATCCAATGCAAGCTTGTTATTGAAGAGCAATCTGGGCCTTTCGTCTGGATTCCCTCGAAGGAAAAGTTATAAATTAACTACTGCACCTCTGACAATGACAGAAGAACATTTAGAAGAACAAAATATACATAATATACTACTCGGAGGCTTTTATGTTTTTGTTGCATTTATGTTTTTGCAGTTGTAGCAGTTTGGCAGTTTGGTAGAGTTATGAATTCCAAAAATAGATATTGGATTATGCTTGTAAACTGGTCTGTTAATCTGGGCATGATTAAGTTATGATTAGGACATTGATTGGGCCATGTCAGTAGGGCATTGAGCCCCACCCTGTGGTGGGTGGGGTCTCAAAGATAAAAGGACATGGCAAAGGATAGAGTTAAAGTAGTTTTGCATTGGCATTCTGATGTTGGAGTCTTGAGCTGGAGTCCCAGGAAGTAAGAGAGCTTGGTCGTGAGGAAGGAGAGAAGGTCCCGGGGAAAAGACATGAGCCGTTCGCCTGACATTCTACAGCTGGGCTCGTGGAGAGAGGTAAATCCTGGAGAGCCTCATAGTCTACAGCTGACCTTGTGGAGGAACCAGAGTAGCTGAGCCCAGAGAGAAACAGAACCCCAGAAAGAGAGGAACCCAAGAAGCCTGAACCCTTGCAAACGCCGGCAGCTGTCTCGCTCCAACACGTGGCAATGGACTTTAGTGAGGGAAGAAGCTTTATGGTCTGGTAACTGTGGACTTCTACCCCAAATAAATACCCTTTATAAAAACCAACCAATTTCTGGTATTTTGCATCAGCACCCCTTTGGCTGACTAATACAGCAGTCAATGTGAATTCTTATGAATGTACGACATAAATCATGTGAAGCCATGAAGGAAATGGAGGTGACAAAGGGTGGAGCAGAAAAGACATTGCAGTAGGCTGGAAGGCTTTGCTTTACTCAAAGTGCCAGGTGTAGGGATGAACCTCTGATAGGCTTTCTGCCCAGGAGATGGGCAGCCTCCTCACCCCAGGAGGTGTCCAGAGCTGGATTTAGCTGCTTAACTCTCTGTGTTTTTTGCTTTAAAGAAAACTTGCCAGCACTCGAACCTCACCAACCTTTCCATTGCCTACATCTGTAATTGGTACACTTTGAATTTTATAACTATGCACATCCTTTGATTTCTTAACAAGCAAAAGAAAGAAAGAAGGAAGGAAGAAAGGAGCCCTTTGGAGATGGCATGATATCAGGGAAGGAAAAGTATGTCATTTCTTTGGCATTTGCAAAGACAAGCATTTCATAAAATTTGCAAGTGTTTGGAGGACTGACCTTATTTAGAGGAGGGAGATTCCACTTGGGATTAGCTTTATGATTGTTGATTGTCTATTTTGCCATTTATAAACTGAAAGAAGGCACTAAAGATGAGAATAATTTATACAATAAAAATATATTAAATTTTTTAAAAAACAACTATAGGACTGTACAACACTAACAGTGAACCCTAATGTAAACTACAGACTATAATTTATAGTACAATTATAATAATATTCTCTCATCAATTGTAGCAAAGCTACCATACTAACACAAACTGTTAAAAATGAGGGCAGATATATGGGAACTCTGTATTTTTTGCATGATCTTTCTGTAAACCCTCAGCTTCTCTTGAAAAAAAAAAAAAAAAATCATTGCCTAGTCCAAAGTCACAAAAATTTTCACCTGTTTTCTTCTAAGAGTTTTATCATTTTAGCTCTTATATTAAGTCTCTTATTCATTGTGAGCTTATTTTTGTATTTGACCTGAGGTTCCAACTTCATTCTTTTGCATGTGGAGATCCAGTTGTTCCAGCACCATTTGTTGAAAAGACTATACTTTCCCCATTGAATTGTCTTGGCACTCTTGTTGAAAATCAGTTGACCATAGATGTTTGGGTTTATTTATGGACTCTCCATTCTAATCCCTTGTTCTATATGTTTATCCTTATACCAGTGCCACACTGTCTTGATTTCTATTGCTTTGCAGCAATTTTTGAAATCGGGAAGTGTGATTCTACCAATTTTGTTTTTCTTTTCAAGATTCTGGATCTCTTGAGTTTCCATATGAAGTTTAGGATTGGCTTGTCAATTTCTGAAAATAAGCCAACTGGAATTTTGATGGGGATTGCATTATATCTGTACATCAGTTTGGGGAGTATCACCATCTTAACAATACTAAGTCTTCCAATCCATGAACATAGGATGTCTTTCCATGTACTTAGGTCTTCTTTAATTTCTTTCAGCAATTTTTATAGTTTTCAGAGTATAAGCTTTGTACTTCTTTTAAGTTTATTCCTAAATATTTTATCCTTTTTTTTTGATGCTATTGTAAAAGGAATTGTTTTCTTAATTTCATTTTCAGATTGTTCATTGAAAGATATAGACATATAATTTTGTATACTGATATTGTGTATTGTGTACTGCCACCTTGCTGAACCTGTTTATTAGCTCTAATATTTTTTTAATGTATTCTTTAGAATTTTCTTTTTTGCATATATGTAGTATAGAAAGCTTTTTTTTTTTTAAGATTTATTTATCTGCCCCCTCCCATTGCCTGCTCTCTGTGTCTATTCGCTGTGTGCTTTTCTGTGTCTGCTTGTCTTCTCTTTAGGTGGCACTGGGAACTGATCCTGGGACCTTCCAGAGTGGAAGAGAGGCACTGAATCTCTTATGCCACCTCAGCTCCCTGGTCTACTGCATCTTTTATTGTCTTTCTTCTGTGTCTCTTGTTGTTTCATTATATTGCTGTACCAGCTGTCCACGTGGGCCAGCATTCCTGCGCAGGCCAGCACTCCTCTCGGGCCAGCTTACCACACAGGCCAGCTTGCCTTCACCAGGAGGCCCTGGGAATCGAACCCTGGACCTCCTATATGGTAGACGGGAGCCCAAACACTTGAGCCACATCTGCTTCCCTAGAATTTTCTTTATAGAAAATAATATCATCTGAAAACAGAGAAAGTGTTATTTCTTCCTTTCAATCTAAAATCCTTTTATTTCTTTTTTCTGTCTAATTGTCCTGGCTAGAACCGCCAATATAATGTTGAATAGAAGTGGTGAGAGTTGTCAATTCATTGTCTTGTTCCTGATCCTAGTGGTAAAGCATTCAGTCTTTGACCATTGAGTATGACATTAGCTGTGGGTTTTTCATAAATTCCCTTTATCAATTTGAGGAAATTCCTTTCTATTCTTAGTTTCTTGAGTGTTTTTATCATGAAGGGGTGTTGAATTTTGTCAAATGCTTTTCCTGTGTTGTGGCAATTTGAAATTCTTATATGTATCTCAAAAACAGAAAGATTATGTTTGTGAACTAAATTCATTCCTGTGGTGTGAGAATCTTTCAAACTGGACTACATCAGTGAAGCATGGCTCAAGTTGAGTCTCCACCTTCTTGCTGGGTCTTTATCTAGTTTTGGTATCAGAACCAAATAAATATTGGCCTCATTTAAGGAGCTGGGAAGTGTTTACTCCTCTTCTGTTTTTTTTAGAAGTGTTTGTGTAAATTGTTATTAATTCTTCTTTAAATGTTTGGTAAAATCTAGCATTGACATCATCTGGGCCTGTACTTTTTTTGATTACTAAAGGTATCAGTCCACCAAAGGTATGCCGATGCAAAGTACCAGAAATCTGTTGGCTTTTACAAAGGGTATTTATTTTGGGTAAAAGCTTACAGTTACAAGGTCATAAAAAGTCCAACTCAAGGTACCATAAGAGGCACTTTTCTCACCAAAGTCAGGTGCCATATGTTGAAACAAGATGGCAGATGATCTCTGCCGGGTTTCAGCCTTCCCCTCTGGGCTTCCTCGTCCTCTCAAGGCTCTGTGGACCCAGCTTCTTCCCAATATCAGCTGCAGGCTGGCATAGGGCTTGTCTCTCAGTCTCGGCTCTCTTCCCAATGTCACCTGTAAGATATCAAGAAAATGGGCCATCTCTCCCTGGGGCATTAGCTGTTTAAGCCTTCTCCTTTCTGTCACATGGCAGGATAAAAAATGACAAAGTTCTCTCCTCTGTGTGTCTTCTTGTGTCTGTTTTTCCATGTGAGTGTCCATTTATATCAGACCCACCAAGGGGGCGGGGACTCAATCTGAGTCATGCGTGATGTGATCGAATCAAAAAAGCCCTAATCTTAACAGGTAATTTAATCAAAGACACCTCAGCTGAATTTAATGCAATCAAAGAGTATCACACCCAGAGTAATAGATTAGTTTACAAACATCATCTTTCTTTTTGGGGGGAGTCATAAAATAATCTCAAACTGCCACACTAATTCAATCTGTTGATATGCAATAGGTCTATTAAGATTTTCTATTTCTTTTTGGGTCAGTTTTTGTCCATTTCATCTGCTATCTAATTTTTTGGCAACTATAGTTGTTTGGAGTATTCACTTATAATTCTTTTTATTTCTGTAAGGTCAATAGTAATGTCCCCTCTTTTGCCTAGTGAATTCTTCACCATATTCTAAAATCCAGGTATTACTTTACCAGCTCACTGCCTACCAACTCACACATGTACACTTGCATACACACACACACACACCTTTCTTACTGTGCTCTTCTTTGTTCACTACCACCCTTATCACCCTGTATTATAGCCTGCTTGCTTACATGTCAGAAAGCTGTGAGTTCTTCAAAGGTCAAAACCTCACAACTCATCTTTGAGTACTTAGTCACCAGGGTAGGGCTGGCTGGACTGTTACTGAACTGGATGAATTTTTTCTAGTGTCAAAGGGATTTCCATGCTAGGAGACAAAGAGCAGGAGTGTAGAAAGCAGGCATGTGGGAAAGTGGAGTGGGAATTAGTAAAGGGGCACCCTTCCAAATATAAGTGCACCCCCCCTAAGCTCTCCTATGGGGTAACAAATTCTTTCTAGACCTTGTAAATTAGCTGCTAAGGAAATACAGTCAGGGAAGGCTCTGGGGACAACACTACACTATTAGCTACTCATAAAAATGCCTTTATGTAGCTCTTTTTCTTCCTCCAGAGGTATTTGGCATTCATGACTTAACAGATAAAGTTTGAAAGTTAAAACCAGTTCCTACTAATGCAGCCCCTAGGTCCTTTGGACACTATCACCAGCCATCTGAGTCGGTAACAAATACCCAGGGCTGAACAAAGCATGTCAGGGCTGTTTCATCAGGGCTGGGGAGGTTTTATGGGATCTCTTTGCTAATTAAAATTCACTCTCCCAGAGAGCTGTGATCTTTGGTGTCCTATGTACCTGAAAAATACATCCTGACATTTAAGCCACACTCTCTGGGATGGTGCTAGCAGAAGTAATAAACCACAAATTCCAATCAGAATAAAAATGCTCAATTCTATGTTAGGCCTTGATTCAAAGGGCAAAGACTTGTGATTAGTCCATCCACACCCAGAAGGACTACCCTCCTCCCTGCCCTTGCATTGGCATGGCCATTAACCCAATACTACTGCCCACTCCTGAGGCCTGAGGCTGGAAAAGTAGTAAACCACCCTTTTGCTCTGGGCATATTGGGGTGCTGTTACTGGCTAATTGGCCATATGAACAGCATATAGTAAAGAAATACTCTAGACCATGCAAGTTCATGAGGGTGAGTGAGCAGAGTCCCAGCCCTGCTCCAGGCATAGACCCAAGCCCGCCATGCCATTGAGCCACTGCCTTTGCCCAGGGTCCCAGGGGCCCTGAAAAGGCAGATGCAACTGAATCTCAGGGAAAGGATGAGGAGGACAGGGCCCTCCAGGCCTGCAGCCAAATCTCTGCTGTCAGACATCCCCACCTTTGATCCTGGTCTTTCAGGTACCGCACTAGAGGAAGTTCCCAAGGCCCCCTCTCTATTCCTTCCAAAATCCTCTGGAAAGAACACCCATAGCAGGGTGGAAACACTCTATAAATTCTTCTTAGAGTCTGTAGAGGCCCAGGCCATGCATTCCTGACCATGGTGGCTAAAAGGTGGGCCCCAAAAATATTCCCCCTTCCTGTCTTCATAGGCGCTACTCCATTAAATCACAATGCCCCTCTTCTACTCTCTGCCCCTGGGCCCACACCCCACCAACTAAGGAAGATTAACCACCCCTTCTCTGAGGACCCACACCTTTGGGTCTCTCATGCAGACAGTACTGATGGACAACACTGTGCTGCCATTGTCTGCCACTGCCTGTCCCCATATGTAATAGGGAAAGCAATGTTCAGTCATCAGGGTTTGGGGCTGGGGATGAGAATGTAAGGCAGGTAGTGCCCTGTGGGTTAGGAGGACCTGACCTGGGCCTCTTGGCCATATCAAACCCAGAGCAAGGGGTGGGAGAGGCAGCAGGGACAGGAGAAGCCAAGTGATCTGGGTGACACAGGGTAGAGAGGCTGTTCAAGGAAATGTTAATTTTGTTCTTTTTAGTTTTTTTCAGAGGTAAGAGTCAAAGGGCAAAGGAGGGTGTGAGGGCAGGAGGCAACTGCAAAGGAGAGAGATGCTCCAGCACAGAGCCCTAAGGCCGGCAGCGACGGCCCCTGTCCTACTCAAGCTTCTTTCTACTCCAAGCTCTGGGTCCCCTCAGTCACCACCACCAAGGTTTTGTTTGTTGGATTTTTTTTTTTTAAACAATATAGAGGGAAGTAGATGTGGCTTAAATGTTTGGTCTCCTGTCTACCATATAAGAGGTCCAGGGTTCGATTCCTGTGGCCTCCTGGTGAAGGAGTGCTGGTCCACGCGGAGAGCTGTCGCAACAAGATGACACAACAAAAAGAGGCACAGAAGAGAGACAATAAGAGATGCAGCAAATCAGGGAGCTGAGGTGGTGCAAGAAATTGAGCAGTCTCTCTCCACTCCAGAAGGTCCCAGGATCGGTTCCTGGTGCCACCTAAAGAGAAGACAAGCAGACACAGAAGAACACACAGAGAACAGACAGCAAGTGCAAAACAATGGGTGGGGAGGGAGAAATAAATAAATAAATCTTTAAAAAAAGGAAACAATATAGATCTATTACCTATTCGTAAAATAATTTCATCTTAAGTATATGTGGGAAAGAATGGGAACCATCCGTAGCTGGCTGCCAACTGTCCATTAACACCCTCCGACCTCCATTCTAGCAGATACGTTCAGCGAGCAGGGCTAGTTCTGCACCCCCAGCTGACCCACTCCAACTTGGGGAAGGCAGGATGAGGTGTCCCAGCCTTCGAAGAGGATCACTGCTGGGGAGATTCTGATAGTCTCTATTTACTAGTAACAATCTGATACCACCCTAGAAGGTGTCAGAGGGGAAATCTTTCAACAGAAGATCACATAGTAGGTCTAAGATGCCAGTCCCAAGCTCCCATCTTTTCTCTTCTCAGTTACCACATTTGAGTTGGATCCATGACCATTGCAACTGTGGCTTTTTCGAAGCCCCTTGCAAAACACTTGCTGGGAAAAATAAATAAAAATAAAAAACATTTGCTAGCTTTATTGTTAGGCACCCCATATTTTTCATTGCTTTCTTAGGTGGATTCTTTTCATTGCTTTTTGGAGCCATTGATTTTTGGTCATCGATTATATATCAAGCAACATGCTAAACTACATTATTAATACTAATCATTTGGCTATGAATTTGTGGAGGAGGGTTCTATTTATACAGTTATATCATTGGACAATTACAATTTGGTTCCCTTTTTTCTAATCCTTACACCTCTAATTTCTTTTTCTTCTCTGTCTGTACTGCCTGGGACCTCCAAGATAACATTGAATGGAAATACACACTGGGTACCCCTATCCTGATGGGCTAAGGGTTACTTTTAGCATTTCCCTGTAAAGCAAAATGTTGCTGTTGATTATTAGTATATACCCTCCTCTATTCCTAATTCCCCAAGAGTTTGCTGTTGGGTATTTTTTAAAATCATCAATGGCTTTTTGAATTTTATCAAGTTATTTTTCTGCATCTATTGAGAATATCATCTATTTTCTCCCTTCACCTACTAATGTAGTGAATTCACTAATAGACGTTTTTTTTTTTAAGATTTATTTATTTCTTTATTTATGCCCCCCTTGCTGCTTGTGTTTGCTGTGTCCATTTGCTGTGTGTTTTTTCTGTGTCTGCTTATCTTCCCCTTGCTGTGAGGTCCTGCTGCATCAGCCCACCGTGCCACGTGGGCTGGCTGGCCTGCCCTCACAAGGAGGCCCCGGGAAGCGAACCCGGGGCCTCCCATATGGTAAACGGGAGCTCTATCGATTGAACCACACCCGCTTCCCACTAATAGACTTTATAATGTTAATTCAACCTTGAGTTTCTGGAAAATAACAACCTTAACATAAATTGTTATGTTTTTATGTATAGTTCCTGGATTCAGTTTGCCAATATTTTACTTAGAAGGTTTTTTGCAATCCTGTCCCTGAGTAGAATGGCCTGTAATTTACGTCTCCTAATTTGCTTGTCTAGTTTTAGCTTCAAGGTTATTTCAGTATCATAAAATGAGTTGAAGAGTGTTTCCTCCTTTTTCCCAGAAGACTTTATATAAAAAAAGACTGAAGTCATCTTCTCCTTTAAAGTTTTGTTAACTTCGCCTTAGTCTATTGCTTTCTTTGTGAAAGACTATTTACTAATGATTCCATTTCTTTAAATTTTATTGAACTAGTCATTCAGGTTTTCTATTTCTCCTTGGGCCAATTTTGTTTAATGGCATTTTCTAGATGTTTCTAGAAAGTTTTGAATTTATGGGCATCAAGTCATCCATATTATTTTCTTACTATCATTTTAATCTTTTTTGTATCTGTAGTATATCTCCTTTTTCATTACTGAAATGTGTGGATGTGCCATTTTTCTTTTTTTTCACAGCTTTATTGAGATATATTTCAAATACCATAATAGTGACCCATTTACAGTGTACAGTTCAGTGGTTTTTAGTATATTTACAGAGTCCTGCACTCATTACCACCATCAAATTTTAGAACATTTCAACACCCTAAAAAGAAACCCCAAACACAATTGGCAGTTATTCTGTATTCCTGCTCTCCCCATCCCTGTCCCAACCCCAAGCAACCACAGGAAATTGGTTTTTCATATGTTGGATATTTACATGGCTCAAAGTCAAATTGGCATTAAAATGCATAAAATACATATTGAAATATACACAGAGAATTCTAACTCCTACTCCATCCCATCTGGCCTCCAATGGCAACCATTTTTATTGGTTTTCTGTTTATATTTCTTTATGCAAATACAAGGAAATACATTTATTCCTATTTTCCACCCTTCCTTACAGGGAAGGTAGCATAATTTATACACTATTTGCACTTATATAGTACTCCATTTAGTCCACGCTTGTTTCATCAGTTTCCTAATGATAAAACTTTGGCTTGTTTTCAATATTTTTCCATTACAAACAATGCTATAGTGTAAAACCTTGTTCAAAGGTCATTTCATATCTGTGCATATCTATCTGTAGGATACCTCCCCAGAGGTGGATCTGCTGGGTCAAATCTGCTTTTGCAGTTTTTATAAACAATGCCAAACTGCTATCCATGAAGTTTGTACAATTATGCATTTTTCACACCTATTTCTTTATAGTCACACCAACTGTGTATTTTCAAATTTTGGACTTTCACTCATCTGTGAAAAATGGTGTCTTAAGAGTAGTTCTAGAGGAGTAGATATGGCTCCAGAAGTTGAGTGCCTGCTTCCCACCTGGGAGGTCCTGGGTTCAGTTCCCAGTGCCTCCTAAAAAAAAAAAAGAGTAGTTCTATTTGCATTTCCGTTATCATGAGTTGGTTGGGTGTCTTGTATGTTTAAGGACTATTTGTATTTCTTTATGAACTATTGCCCACTTTCTATGGAGTTCTTGGTCTTTTGCTTACAAAATTAAAGGCTCTTGTTTCAATTTTCTATTGCTGTGGAATAAATCACCCCAAATATTGGTGGCTTAAAACAACAATGATTTCTTATTCCTCAGGATTCTGGGATTGAATGGGCTCCACTGTATAGTCCTTCTGCTCCAGTTGGCCAGTTGGTGTCACTCAGCTGCATTCAAAGGGCAGCTGGGCTGAGCTCAACAGTCTAAGAAGGTGTAACTCACCTGTCCAGTACCTTCATGCTTCTCTACATGTCCTCATCAAGTGGTTAGCTTGGACTTCTTTGCAGCATGGTGGTCTCAGTACAGCCAGACACCATAGTGGCTGGCTCCCTAGAAGAAGGAAACAGAAGCTGCTCACCCTTTTAAGACCTGGACTCAGAAGTCACGGACATCACTTCTGCATCCTATTGGTCATAGCAAGGCATGAAGCCAGCTCAGATGCGAGACTTTGGAAATCGAAGTGGGGTGAAGTACAGGGAAGGAAAAACCTGACGGCAGTCATCTTTTAAGACCATTTACCATCTATATGTACATTAGGTAGATTAACGCTTTGTGAAATATTTTTTACCAAATTGTCCTTTGTCTTTTGACTTTGTTTAATGCTTTGGGGTTTTTTTGGGGGGTGCCATATTTAAATATATATACCTTTTTTTATTTTGAAACTATTATAGATTCACAAGAAGTTGCAACAATAGGACAAAGAGGTTCCCTAGCACCCCTCACCCAGTTTCTCCCTATGGTTATATCTTTAAAATAAAAAAATTTAAAAATTTTTTAAAAACTAAAATAAAAACTCATGTTCATGGTCAATTGATGCTGTTGTTGTTGTTTTCTTTTTTCTTTTTATTTTTAAAGAAGCTTTAGATTACATAGATGTTACTTCAAGAATATAGGGGATCCCCCTATACCCCACCCCCTCCCCCTCCCACAATTTCCCCCGTTAACAACATCTTTCATTAGTGTGGTGCATTTTTTACAATTGATGAACACATATTGAAGCATTGCTACTAACCATGGACTATAATTACATTAGAGTTTACACTTTGCCCCACAATTTTATAGGTTTTGACAAAATGTATAATGGCCTATATCCATTATTGCAATGTCATGCAGGACAATTCCAAAGTCCCAAAAATGCCCCCATATTACACCTATTCTTCCCTCTCCCTCCCCTCAGAACCTCCGGCGACCGCTGCCTTCACATCAAGGATACAAGCGCTTCACTGCTAGAATAAGTCTATAATATAGTAATAATAAGTCTACTTTAGTCCATTGTTCATTCCCCAAATCTTGAGGGTTTGGGGATGGTGATACCCACTCTGTTTCTGATTGAGAGGGGGCTTAGATCCCATGGGGCAGATGGTGGAGCTGTCTTGCTTGCAGTTGTAGATACTCTCTGTTTTTCTTTTAGATGGGCATTGTCCATCATCATCTTTTTGTTAGTTGTCCTGGGCAAGTCCAATGAACTGGAGTGTAAGTGTAACTCTGCTGAGATTCAAGGCTCAACCAGCATATGAACAGACTGAATATTTAAGTCTCTGGGACATATAATCAACAATATAAATCAAATAAAAGGAGCAGAAGAGTCATGTGTAGGGAAATTATAAATGAATCTAACTCCACTACATTGGGGAGCATATATTCCAAAGTAAGGCCCACTGACAGGGTGCCAAATTCCTGAGATTTTCTGCCCACTTACAGTGTCCAGATGTCTCTAGAGCCCTCAGGAGCCCTGCTGTTTAAGGTACTGTTTAATGAGGCTATTAATGAGATCCTGCTGAGACGTGCATAAGCATAACCTCTGGAATGACCTCCCGACTCACTTTGAAATCCCTTAGCCATAAAAACTCATTCATATTTAATATTTCCCTCTTTTGGTCAAACTCTTTTTCCAGATGCAAATTGGCACTTGGTAATAATCCCTCAGTGCCAAGGAGGCTCATCCCTGGGAGTCATGTCCCATGCCAGGGGGGAGGTAGTGTGTTTATATCCTGAGTTTGGCTTAGACAGAGGCCACATATGAGCAACAAGGAGGCTTTCAGGAGGTAATTCTTAGGCAATATATAATACTAGGTAACATTTCAATTTCACAAGAAAAGATTCATGAGTACAATCATCAATATCAAGGGCTTGGCATAATGGTCTCTCCTCCTTTACTACACTGCCCATGTACTTAGGGGATTCTTGTCACTCTGAGAATGTAG
>JAQZBX010035612.1:0-11555 GCA_029593785.1 Cabassous unicinctus
AAAAAAAAAAAATACATGAGCAGAATCAACCTTTTGCTAAATTTCGTACCAGAAATAGAAGGAGAAACACAATTGTGCATCCTCTCCCTTCTTTTGCCTCCTCCTCCTCTATCTCTTTGACAGATCAGTGTGTGGGTCATTCTAGAGAGCACAAATATCAAAAGCTGAACAGTTTCAATGTGTGAATGTTTACTGAAATTCCTTTTATTGAGCAAGCACTCAATAAATATAATTGAAGGACAGGAAGTGCATTTTTTCATCCATCCATCCATCCATCCACATCATTCTTAAAATAGTTCTGGGTTATTCACTCTATGCCATTTCAGAAACAGGATTCAAAGAGAACCTAAATGTTGTGGTTTTTTTTCCTTTCCAGGAAAACGACTTTGTGCTGGAGAGAGCTTGGCCCGCATGGAGTTGTTTTTATTCCTGACCACCATTTTACAGAATTTTACCCTGAAATCTCTGGTTGACCCAAAGAACCTTGACACCTCCCCACTTACTAGCGGGTTTACCACAGTGCCGCCCTCGTACCAGCTTTGCTTCATTCCTGCCTGAAGAAGGGCAGAGTGACTGCTGCTGCGTTGTCGCCTGCAACTCCCCACCTCTGGGGCATCGTGCTTCCCACCACCTGGGACACATCTGAAATCTTTTCCTGTCCTATTTCTTCTTATCATTAAATATCCAGTGAAAATTTCACCTTCATTAATGAGTTTCCTGATTTCTATTGCCCAAAGTTACTTCTTATCCTCCAGTCTCTGCCTGTGTGTTGGAAACCATTTTCCTTACTACTTTGCTGGCTTGGTGTCCCCTTGAGTTACTGGAAGTTTAGGTTTAAGAGCAAGAGAAAAGGTTTGAAGGAATAGCTCCAACTATTAAGGGTATATTGAGAGGTTAGATAATGAGAAGAAAGGAATTCTAAGATATTTTGCTCTGCATTAATAATTCACCCATCCCTTTCCCCATTGTTGTTGCCTTGAATATAGCATAAATATTTTAATCACTTTTTGTCTTCTGAAATGATAATATAATAATGTGTGTTTTACTATTGGTTTAATCATGTATCCTGTGTTATTCTTTTCTAACCAAAAATACAAGCCTAGTCACTGTCAAAGAAAAAATTACACCAGACAATGGTAAGCTGGCAAAAATGACCTTATTCAAAGCTACATACAATAGATGTGAGAGAAAGACCAGGAGGCTATCACAACTGAGGAGAGAGAGAGGACTCAGCTCTGCTGAAATGGAGGGCAAGAGAGTTTTCAAGGACTGGGATGAGCTAATGGAAGAGTACTGAAAATGGAGGTCAAGCAATGAGATGTGTCATTACATGATATTATTTCCTGATTTTATTGTTGAGGCCAGGTAGAAGAGGTTCTGTTTGGACTCTGCAAAGGCCAAGGTGAAGGAGGCCAGGGCCTAGAGACAAGGAGAAGCCTATCTAAAGTTTAGTTAAGCTAGTGAGAAGTTAAGGCTTTCTTGGACAGTAACACAATGGGTAGGGAGTTTCTTATACTACACTGTTTTCCAGGACCACAAGGTTCAGGTAAAATTCAACGTTTTCAGTCCCTGCTTTTGTTCAAGATGATGATATTCATTCTTCGCTGAACAGCTCAGAGGGACCATAGATCTGAGTGGGGCGAAGTAAGATCTAAGAAAGCGTCCATGGGACTCTTGATGGCTGTATTAGTCAGGGTTCTCTAGGGAAACAGGAGATATCTGTCATATTCTGAAATTTTATAAAATTGTCTTATACAACAATGGGAATGCATAAGTTCAAATTCCATAGGGCAGGCTGCAAGCTGGGAACTCCAATGAGGTTTTCTGTGAATTCTCCAGGAGAAGTTGGCTGGCTAGAGTAGAGATGGAAATTCTCTCTTCTGACTTCTGAAATCATCATTCTCCTTATAAGGCCTTCAACTGATTGAATGAGACATCTCTCATTGCTCAAGGTAAACTTATCAGTTGATTGTAGATATATTAGGCCATAGATGCAATCAACTTATTAATGTTTAAGTCCATGAAATTCCTCACAGTAACAATTTGGCCAGTGCTTGCTTGACCAAGCAACTGTTCACCATTACTTGCCAGCTTGACACATGAGCCTCACCATCACAATGGCACTGTTCCTAGAAAATCAGTTGAACCATTTGTTGAGAGGTGGTGGTTATGGTCAGTTGTTTTTGGGTCAGGTTCTTGAAAGAGGGATGCTGGACTTTCTTAGTGACTGAGTCAGTGACTTGTTCAGGGAGAAATCTAACCTGTGCATTGCCTGCTGCAGTGGTGAGTCCTTCACTGTATAAATTAAGTTGTTGGGTTTGGCTCATAGTGCTTCTTCAGATGTTGGGCAAAGGCCAGCTGCAAGGCAACCTAGAGTCCTAGTAGGGATTTAGGCTGCCAGATTTTAGTTTTCAGTGATGCTCTCTCAGGAGGGTGAGAGGGAAATTGGAAATGTTAGTTTGGAGAGCTGTAGCCTGATGCCAAAGGAAACAGGAAGAATTGAGAATTTGGTAAGTGTTGACTGTTTGTAAGAGAACAGGATACAGTCCAGTTTACAGGTAGGTAACAAACTATGCAATGACCTGCAGTTAATAAAGAGGTACAAATAGCTCAAAGACAATGAATAGGAGTGGAATTTGATAACCCACAAGAGTGTGCTTTAGTTTTCTATTGAAGCACAAAAATTTTTTCTCAGTTATCCCGTCTTAGTTTCCTGATTGTGATCACAAATACCACAAAATGGGTTAGCTTAACAGAAATTTATTGGCTCATGGTTTTGAGGCTGGGAGAAGTCCAACTTTGTGACATCAGCAAGGTGATACTTTCTCCTTGAAGACTGTTGTTATGGGGTTGGCTGTCAGCAATCCTTGGGTTCTTGACTTTCCATCACATGGTGATGCGTGTGACAACGTCCTCCCCTTTCTTTTCTAGGTTCTGTTGACTTCAGCTTCTTGCTCCTCCACATGGTTTTCTTTTCATAAAGCCTTCACTCCCTTGGACTACACTAAACTAAAAATAACATCTTTAAAAGGTTCTATTTACAATTGTTTCAAACTCACAGGAATGGATTAAGAATATGTTTTTTGGGAGGTACATAATTCAACCTATTTGATCAATTCAACTCCCTTTGATCAAAGATAATCCCAAGGAAAGATTATTCTTGATCATGAAATAAGGCTGGTTTCATTAGTTTGACTTGATTATTTACATAGGTGCAGCAAGAATGGTGATTTACCACACAGGCGTTTTTAAGTTTGATTTTCTGGAAGTTTTTCATAAAGACTCTCAGAAATTGGACTTTCTTTGAGTTAATTTTTTATTTTTAAAGAAGCTTTAGATTACATAAATGTTACATAAAAAAATATAGGGGATTACCATATACCCCACCCATTTCCCCTCCCACACTTTCTCCTATTAAAAACACCTTTCATTAGTGTGGTGCATTTGTTACATTGATGAACATATATTGCACCATTGCTACTAATCATGGACTATAGTTTACATTATAGCTTACCCTTTGCACTGCACAATTTTATAGGTTTTGACAAAATGTATAATGGCTTTTATCCATCATTGCAATGTCATGCAGGACAATTCCAATGTCCCCAAAGTGTCCCATGTTATACCTATTCTTCCCTCTCCCTCCCCTCAGAACCTCTGGTGGCTACTGCCTTTCTATCAATGATACAAGTTCTTCCATTGCTGGAATAATCATAAGTCTACTTAAGTTCATAGTTGCATTTCCATCCTCCCCCTATGTTTGTTCATTCCTCAATCTTGAGGATTTGGGGATGGTGATGACTATTCTCTTTCTGACTGAGAGGGAGCTTAGGTCCCATAGGGCAGATGGATGGAACTGTCTTGCTTGCAGTTGTAGGTACTCTAAGTTTTTTGGGATGGGTGTTGTCCATCATCATCCTTTTGTTAGTTGTCCTGGGTGAGTCCAATGAACTGGAGAGTAAGTGTTGCAACTCTTGCTGAGATTCAAGGGTCAACCAGCATATGAACAGACCAAAGGTATAAGTCTCTGGGACATATATTTAATAAGTATAGTGCTAATTATAGGTTCAAATAAAAGGGACAGAAAAGCCATGTGTAGAGAACCCCATGACTATTTGAACATATTCATATGCCAGAGAGGCATGCCCCAGGTGCACCCCTCCCCATACATGCCCCCATCACTGACACCCCACACCAGTGATTATCCCCTGCCACAGTTGTGACCTTTCTCTGATACAAAACCTCCCCAAAAACAAAGCTAAAAAATATGTATATATATATTAGAAAATAAAATAAAAAATAATAACAAATAAAATACAAAATTAAAAAACAAAAACATTAAAAAATAAAAAAGGTAAAAATAAAAAATAAAATTCAATAAATTTTTTTCAATGTCTCTTTCATCACTGTAAAATCTGTTATCTTTTATGTACAGTGACAATTTCTTCTGTATATGTTTTCCCAGTGTCTTATTTTTTTTTCACTTTATCTTCAAAGAAGCTTTAGGTTACACAAGAGCCACATAGAAAATATAAGGGATTCCCATATACCCAACCCCTCCCTCTCTTTCCTTCTCTCCTATTAATAACATTTTACATGTGTATGGTACATTTGTCACATTTGAAGTACATATATTGAAGCATTGCTACTAACCATGGTCAACGGTTTACAGTATAGCTTACATTTTGCACCGTACATTTTTATAGATTTTGACAAAATTTAAAATGGCCTGTATCCATCATTGCAAGATCATGCAGAACAATTCCAATGTCCTATGTTCCATCTATCCTATTCTTCCCTCTCTCTCCCCTCAGAACCTAGGGTAACCACTAAGTTTCGATTTTTGAAGAAAAAGATTCATAGTTACATGCAATAGTATTGAGGGCTTGACATATTGGTCTGTTTTCTTTTATTGGGCACTGCCTATGTTCTTGATAGATTCTTGCACCTCTAATTGAGAACCTAACAGGACTCCCCAGGATGGGAGTTTAATATTTTCTTGTTTATTTTGTGGGTCTCCACCCACTGAGATAACACACTATAACAAGATAAACACTTTCATATTCCATAAAAGTATGTCCCCAATGCACTCTATCCCACATATCCCCCCACCCCTGATGCCCTGGGCCAGTAACCCTCTCCTGCCATATTTGACAGAAGAACATTCCCACCATTGTAGTTTTACCCATAGACCTACAAATCCCCTGAGTTCACCTCCTTCCTCCAACCTCCCCCATTTTCATGGATAGTCCCCCCACCTTACACCTCCTCATGTTCCAGCACAATCAAAACCAATCAATCACATCACTGCACCACTATCACCCCATCCACTGCCCAATTACCCCCTTCCACCTTATCACAGATTTTGTCCATATTGAACATCAGCTCACCACCCTCTACTCCCTTTCTATCTCCTGATAACCTATTTTCCAGACTCTAGCTATGTGAGTCTGCTCAATTTGCTTGAGTCATATCAGTGAGGTCATGTAATATTTGTCCATTAATGACTGGCTTATTTCACTCAACATAAGGTCTTCAAGATTCATCCATATTGTCCTATGTGTTAATAGTGCACTTCTTACACCTGAGTAATATACATTCATCTCTTGATGGACACTTGGGTTGCAATAGTGAATAATGCCACTATGAACATTGGTGTGCATATTTCTGCTCATGTCCCTGCTTTCAATTCTTCTGGATATATACCCAGAAGTGGGATTGCTGGATCATATGGCAGTTCTATAATTAGCTTCCTGAAGAACTGCCAAACTGTCCTCCACAATAGCTGGATCACTCTCCATTCCTGCCAGCAGTGAATGAGGTTTCCTTTTCTTCCACGTCCTCTCCAACACTTGTAGTTCTCTGTTTTTTTAATAGCAGCCAGTCTAATAGGTATAAAATGATGTCACATTGTAGTTTTGATTTGCATTACGCTAACAGCTAGTGATGCTGAGCATCTTTTCATGTGCTTTTTAGCCATTTGTATTTCTTCTTGGGAGAAGTATCTATTCAAATCTCGTGCCCATTTTTTAAATGGGTTGTTTGTTTTTTATTTTTGAGATGTAGGATTTCTTTATATATGCTGAATGCTAGGCCCTTATTGGATAAACGGTTAACAAATATTTTCTCTGATTGAATAGGCTGCCTTTTCACTTTCTTTTTTAAAATATATTTTTTGTTTATTTAAAAAAAATATTTAGATGATGTAAAATGTTACCCCCAAAAATATAAGGGATTCCCATATGCTCCACTCCCCACACCTCCCACTTTTCTCCACATTAACAACTTCTTTCATTTGTGTGGTACATTCATTGCAATTGATGAACACATTTTGGAGCATTGCCACTAAGCCAGCATTATTGTTTACATTGTAGTTTACACTCTCTCAGACTCAATTCTGTAAGTTATGGCAAGATATATAGTGGCCTGTATCTGTCATTACAATGTCACCCAGGTCAATTCCTAGTCCTGAAAATGCCCCCATATTGCACCTCTTTTTCCCTCTCCCTGACTATAGCACCTCCAATGGCTATTGTCTCCACATCAATGATATAATTTCTTCCATTGCTAGAATCACAACAAGTCCATAGTAGAAAGCCAGTAAGTCTACTCTAGTCCATATTTTATTCCCCAATCCTGAGGATTCTGGGATGGTGATGCCCTCTCCACTTCTAATTGAGAGGGGGCTTTGATCTCATATGGCTGATGGATGGGACTTTCTTACTTGCAGTTGTAGACTCTCTTAGTTCCTTGGTGTGGTGGTTGTCCATCCTCACCTCCTTGTTAGTTGTCCTGGATGAGTCCAATGAACTGGAGAGTAGGTGTAGCAACTCCACTGAGGCTAAGGGCCCAGCTGGCACATGGAGAGCCCAGAGATTAAAGTCTCTTGGACATATGCCTACTAACTCCAGCACCAACTATAGGTTCAAATAAAAGGGACAGAAGAGGGATGTGTAGAGAAGTCACATCTGAGTCCAACTCTGTCACACTCGGGAGGACAAACTATAAAAGCAGGGCCCACAAGCAAGATGTGGGTGTCTCTGTAGCCCTCAGGAGCCCCACTATTTGGGGTAGTATCTTCTTCGGCCATCTATGAGATCCTGCTGAGACGTGCATAAATGTTACCTCTCTGATGACCTCCCGACTCACTTTGAAGTCCCTCAGACATATACACTCATTTGTTTTTACCTTTTCCCCCTTTTATTCAAGGTCTTTTTCCAGTTGTATCTTCAGCAGTGCGTGGTAGTAATCCCTCGGTGCCAAGGAGGATCATCCCCAGGAGTCATGTCCCATGCTGGGGGGAAGGTAAGACATTCACATCTTGAGTTTGACTTAGAAAAAGGCCACATTTGACCAACAAGGAGGCTCTCAAGAGGTAACTTGTAGGCATTCTACAATACTAGGCTAAGTTGCAAATTCAAGGGCAAAAGGATCATAAGCATAGTCGTCAATTTTAAGGGCCCATCAATTGACCATCTTTCTTCACAAGTCATTGCCCCTGTACTTGGGGGGATTGTTGCTGTCCCATTAGAGAATGCGGCAGAGCTCCCCAGGACAGGAATTCAGTAATTTTTTGGTTGTTGTGTGATTCTCTACCCACTGTGGCAATGCCTCATGAACATTTGAACATATTTATATACCTTATATGTATGCCCAGGTGAACTTGCTCCCGTGTATCCCCCATCATGGACACCTCACCCCATTGTCCTCCCCTGCCATAGTTGTAACCCTTCTGTGATCCAAAACATCTTCAAAAATGAAGCCAAGAATATTGCCAAACTCGATTAATTAAAAAAATGAAATATTTTATTTATGAGATATTGTTCTCATAAATATCCCTCAATATCTCTCAATATCTCTTATTTATGAGATATTGTTCTCTTTTTGGAGAGAGAAGAATAACACTCAGAACACATGATGAGCATATAACAATTCTTGAACTTAAGGTAGTAAACAGGAAGTATAAAATAGTTTAAATCTTCATTTAGTGTTGATGGCAACACCAAAGAGGGGACATGAACTGTCATAGCTTAATGCTCATTTCTCCCCATGGCTCATCCTCTCACTATGTCCCCACAGGTTGGAACTGTCCCTTGACATATTCTTTCACCTTCAACACCAAAATCTCCAGGACGGTCTGCGGCATTTGTCCATGAGATCTTGTCTGACCAGGTCTCTTCTATCCACACTTGGTGCTCCCATTAAAAGGATCAGCTTATTCTCTTTGACTCTGTTTTCTTTTTCTCTTTCATTTCTCACTTCATTATGTACAAATGAAGGAAAGTCTCAGAACAGACCCAACAAAAATAACATGTTTCTTTAAAACACACAGAAGACTGCATGGCTATGAATTGACACACACTATCTTTATTTTTGCTATGTTTCACAGTGATAGAGGAATTACTCAGTATTAGATAAGTTATTAAGGTATGTGGTAGAAAATACAGATATTACAGAGCATGGAGAATAGCAGGTAAATTTGTGCAGTGAAACGCAGGACACTTGACCTTAATGGAGATTGAATTCCCCCTGGATCTTCAGGACATGGGAAGATGTGGAGAGGGGAGGTGAGAGAAGATATCTCCAGTAGAGGGAGGGAGGTGAACAATGACCCCAAAGAGGGCAGTTGTAGGTGACTGCACAGCAGCAGGCAGATGACCTGCCCCTTAGTCAGGCAGGAATGAAGCAAAGCTAGTACGAGGGCAGCACAGAGGCAAACCCAGTGTGAATTGGGGTGACGTCAATGTCCTTTGGGTCAACCAGAGACTTCAGGGTAAATTTCTGTAGAATGGTGGTCAGGAATAAAAACAGCTCCATGTTGGCCAGGCCCTCACCCACGCAAACAAGTTTCCCTGGAAATCATAAACACAGGGGTCGGTACTTCTTGAACACTCTGTTTCTGAACTACCCCCAGAACATTCAGTAGCTATATGATGAATGATTGACTGGATGCATGAGTTGAAGGAAAGGACACTTGCTGTCCACCTAATATCTTATTTTAGTGGGCACTCTCTACTCTACGGATATTTATTGAGTGCCAGCACCATGACAAGTACCTCATTGTGTATTCCCTCATTATAACTGCTCTTTTAACCCTCAAAGTTCTGTCAATCAGTTTTTGAGAATCACACCCACACTGCTTGTCCAAGTGGAATGAAGAGGGAAGGACTGAGAGGAGGGGCTCACATATCTGTTTTTCCCTTTTTACTCCTGATGCAAATTCAAATAAAGATTATTTTTCCTCATGTACTTTCAAAAGCATATGTCTAAACCTGTCATCCCTCATTTAAAATTTTTGAATGGTTCCTGTGCCTGCCCTATGGGTTGAGTCTAAATTATTTGCCTTGCCCCTTTACATTTTGTTCCCAGTCTGACATTCCATGATCTTTCCCTCTACTCTTCAAACCCTCAACTCTCAGCTCCAGGCACCCACTCTTCATCAATCTCCAACATGCTATGCCGTTTCAAGCCATAATGCCACATCTTTTTTTTTTTTTCTTTCTTTTGTCTAAGATGCATTACTCTTGAACTTGTTTACAACCTAGGTAAATGTAATTTCCTCTTTATAATCTTTGTGATCCCCTCAGGCTGTAGAATCCTGCCCTCACCTGATTTCCTCAGCATCATATTTAGGCTTCCATTGAAACAGGGATCACTTTGATTCATAATTCTCTGTTTGTTTACCTATTTATCCTTCTAAAATGTGCATTCCTTGAAGACAGTTCTTGTCATCTTGGTTCCTCAGCACCAGATCCAAAGCAAGCATCAAAAGCCAGAGAAAAACTTAAGGCAATTTCATATCCAGACACTGAACATATACTGCAGGAGTGGAGACAGCCTATCCTATATGAACTGTCATGAATGAAGGAAGAGCAAGGTGCTCTGGACTCTATGATGGTATCCCACCAAATCCCAAGGGTTCCTTGACCTCACAGTTACTTGGCAGGCAGTTCTGAATTTTTCCATCTAAAACAAATATTCTGCTCCTTTCCTTGTGTCTATTACTTTTGTCATCATGCCTTGACCTCTCTTCATTCCTTGCCCCCTGCCTCTTGTGACACAACTGATATGTCACTTCTTCTTTTACAATGTTTCTTGTTCCATTTTATGCTTCTATTGGGCATGTGTGAGCAGGAAGCAGGCTACTTCCCCTCTTGGCCCCGAGTGCAGCCTGTGCTTCCTTCTCTCACAACACCGGTCATATTTGATTTTAATGATCTGGCCACTCATCTGCTTCCCTAAGTGTAGTGTGAGCTCCTTGAAGGCATATTCTGTTCTTGTGGATACTTATATCCCCAAGGTCATCAATGGGTGAGGAGCATCCATAGAAGATACACAGGAGAGCAGTGGTATTTGTAATAACTTTCTCAGGGGAGTTGAGGTCCATGTAGATGAGTTTCCTCTCTGGGGGGAGCTGTTTGGTAGCTCAATGTGTAGGCAGAATTCCATCACTTGTACTCTAGCTTCCTCATTTGGCAGAATTGGGTCAACTTCCCTAAAGCCCCACTAATCTGACCCAATAATGTGGACATAGCCTGTGGTAGGAACGCAAATGGGAATGCTTGGTGGTGTCAGGATCATGCAGGAAGAGCAGTTCTATCAGCCCCAGGGTAAGCAGCATACAAGTTCTCACTGATCCTCCAAATGTCTCATGTCCCTTGAAGTACAGATGGACATCAATTTCTATTACCTGCTGAGAAAGCCATGAAGTAGTCACTCTTCTTAAAGTTGTCACTTTCATCCAGAAAGTGGCCAGGATCAAACCTCTCTGGGCTGGGGAATTTGTTATCGTGCAGCCCAGAAGTCAGTGATGGTAATATGGTCATGCCCTAGAATGTACAGATTGATATATTGAATTATAAAGAATTCATGGTGCTGGAGGAAACGTAGGAAATCACTTAGTCTAATCTCTGATCTCTAGCTGTGGACACCTGGGTCTAAAGAAAGGAAATGGCATTTCCAGGAAGACAGTCCAAGTAATCAGCAGGAATGAGTATAAAGCCACTGGCATTGATCTTGCTAAAGTAGCCTCCAATGCATTTGAAGTACTGGGCACTTGAGTAGTTAAGTGCCAAACCTTCTGAATCCTCTCTCCTTATAACCAAGCTGGACCAAGCAGCACCAGCTCTATTTCATCACTTCAGGTTTCCCACATCTGATATATGAATTATAGTTTAAAATAGAAGTCTCTGCTGGCTCTTGAAAAGGCAGAAGTTTCTGATACCTGTTCATAAGTCTATTTAAAATAGAGGTCTGATCTAATTAAAAATGACCTTTTCTGTGTTACAAGTACAGTAACTATTATTGAATGTTAATAATGTAATTTGTTCTATTAATTAAAAATATGGAAGAGCTTTCTTTGCAGATGAATACAAGCTAAATAGGGATAGCAAAATTAGAATATCATTTTGCAGCAATTCAGGTAAGGTTATCAATTAATAGTAATGGTATTCTGTTGCAGACATATTGTGATTCAAGCAATGGAAGAAATTATAACAGTGAGGTGGAGCCGGTGGCCACTGGACACTTTTGGGACAGGGAGGGGAAAGGCAGTT